>VDFB02271358.1:736824767-736954435 GCA_007258455.2 Sequoia sempervirens | reverse complement strand
TGATCGGTCGTCACATACCAACATTGACCTCACATACCAACATTGACCTCCCTAATCATTTCTTCCCAACTCAGAGGTTCAGCCACCACTTCTTGTCTCTTCTCCAAGTTTAATTTTAACCAAGTAGAGGCTCCTGTAGATGTTTCCATTCATTGCTCTTAGCATGGAAGTTCTTCTCCCTCTTTATCCACATCTATCTATAGTTGTTGAGCTTTCTCCTATTCAAGCCTCTCCTTTCTAGCTTTCTCTTCTTTTACCTTTTCAATCCAATTTCCTTCCTCTGAGCTTTTCCTTTCCTAGCCTTTTCCTTGGTTGCTTGCCTCTCAACACTCTCAATAATCTCCTTTTTCTCTTCTTTGATCAGTGCATGCCCCACATTCTCTTCTCCAATACTTCCTTCTCCCAATCTAGTATCCACTTCTCCAGGTTCTTCATATAACTCATTTTCTTCATCGCTTGGAGGAGTATCCTCAGAATCTGAAGGAAGGTGAGATTCCATAATATTAATTACTGGAGTCTTCCCTTCCTCTTCAAAAGAAAATTTGGCCATGGATGGAGTAGTGGAAGTTCCTACTATAGTAGTTTCTTTTTTTGGATAAACTGTTGCAATGGGCTACACAACCAATCCTGATACTATTCATGTAGATGTGACCATGTAAGTGATTGAGGCCTTCTGGAATGCCCCTATCACCTTCTCCATTTTTGGGCTATTGTCCTTGGTTGTTTGTTATGCAGTCTACTTCCTGAGCCTTTTGTATTCCCTTCATGGAGGAGAAGATGTTTTCCCCTTCATTCCTTTCCTTTTACCACTGGCTTTACTTTGTCAAACCTTAAGGAATTTTTTAATCCACTTTACAGTTCTCTCTACAACTACTACAAATATATCCTTAATTTTGTATTCCTCCATTTCCATCAAATTGATGGTTGCCAATGCCTTAGTACTAACTTGATCTTGGTCATATTGTTGATCAAGAGTCAAGCCATTATCAGAAATTCCCTTAGGAATATCTTATTTAACCTTAAAGTCTCGCATTTGAGGGATATTTAACATCTCATATCCCATCTTCCTTACCTCAAAATTATCTTGTAGGTCCACCCAAAATTCCTTTATGTTGGGCTCATGTTACAAGAAAAGTGAGGCATATCAGTTATTCATTTTCCATTTAGGATCAAAGTCTTTTCTCCCTTTATATAACTTGAGGTTTATTGCTTGTAATTCCTTAGTAGTAGACTTGGCAGCCCTAATTGAAAAACATTGATAATAGCCAAGGTGATGGGGTACTTCCCTTCCCTCACCTTATGCTTTCTATAGAACTTTAAATTAACCTCCCTCATCTATAGAGAGAATTCAATTTTAAAATCAAATTATCACTATAGTACCTTGGAAACAAGAAGGGAGCTCCATAATATCCAAACAAATAGATATATGTTGACTTGGGGTACTAAATGAGCCAATTTCCCCATTCTCCTACCAATGCCATTGCCTCTGTCCTCAATTGGAATCCTACATCACTTGAAAGCTAGGTAATCACTACATAGAGAAAGGCATCATTTACCCTTTTGAAATGATTTTTTGATGCCTTAATTTCCAATTGGTCAAAATACTCTTAGATCTTACTTTTACCTAGTCCTTCTCCATTAAACCCCCACAGTATTCAAGCTTGGGAAGTTCCCCATTCTAGCTGCACAATATACAACATTTGAGGACATATAAAATTCTTTAGTGTCCTTCACATTGGTGAATTGATTATGTTTGACATCTGAAACTATTTTCCCCCAATCCAAATATAATTCTCCTTTTATGATAACCTCGATGAAGTGGAACATGCAATTCTCATATATATGGGACCTCTCCTTTCCCAATGCTCTTATTAACAATGTAATGATGTCTCCCACCTCATAATGGAAATCAGATCTTCTAAGCTTTGTGGGTAACTTATCAATAGATTTCTTACCAACCTTGAAGTAGTTCTTATTCATATGTCTTTGATTAGTACTACATCCCTCTCATATTGTTGAATTACCTTGGCCTCTATTATGGTCTTCAAGTTAGGATATGGTGGCAAGTCAAAGACAATCCTAATCATTGCTAGAGATAAGTTAATTATCTCATTACCCCATTGATCAATGCACTTGTTTTGTACGAGGTTGTATTCTTTTTCTACCATAAGAATGAAATCTAGAAACTGAACATCAATGGGGAAGGAAGCAACATGAGAAATTCATGATGCTTCTATCTTCTTAGCCCTTGGATTCACATCCTCAATGAAAGTATATGTCTTGAAATCCCCCAATTCAATATGCCCCAAGGTAGTATCTATGATTTTCATCAACTAAGAGGTGAATTTGGAGATCACTAGAACTCCTTTAAACTTGTATTTCATTATGTATGGAATCTGATATATTTTTTTCAATTTTCCTCTTTGATCCTTTTCCACCTTCTTGGCACTAGGTTTTTCTTCCGAATCAAACATTTATGGTACCTAGAAAAACAAACAAAAGAAGATATATCAAAAATATATCAGATAAATTTCCCTTAACATAAACTTATAGCCATATTCTATCGAAACTACAAACACCAAAAGGACCCTCTCAAAATATACTAGAACTACTTTGTCCTTGTTAGAAATAAAAATTCAAAAATGACTTTGAACTTGGACCTTTTGGTCATGGGTCTTTTGGGAACTGAAAGTTCTTATCAAACTAATGTGTAAAAATGGCATTTGAAATTGTGAAAATGGACCCTTATGCTTGTCTACATGGAAAGTTGGAATTGAAAATGAACATCAGACTGGATCCTTTGACGTAGGGAATTGAAATTTATGATCAAGCTAAAGAGAAAATACAGTTAATTGAAAATGAAAAAGGAATTTGGATTTGATTGTTTTGAGATAAAGCCAGTTTGGAATTCTAAATCTATTTGGACCAAAATACAAAATGTTCTAAGGAACTTCAAATTTTGGAATAAAAAATGGACGAGGTACTTAGACAATTTGGACTCAAAGTTTGTTCGTAATTCTAAATTTTGTGAGGTTCAATTTTTAAATATTTAACAGGAAATCCTAGGAACCTATATGGAAACCATAACCTAGGGAATGACGAAAAAACAAAAACCTACAAAAAAGTGAAAATGCAAAAATAGGAAAAAAGAAAAATGAAATGGTCAAAAAGTAAAAAATCAAAAACCCAAAAATGAAAATGACCACAAGAACAAAACACGAAAACCTAAAAGCAAAAAATGTGAAAAAAAGAGACAACACAAGACAAAGGAAAGACAACAAAAAATGAAAACACCATGCCACGAAAATACACAAAATAAACAACAAGAAAAAAAAAATGAAGGAAAAGAAAGAAAAAGAAAACCATAGCTTGAACTCCAAATGAGTGACTAAATCAACAAACTTCTAACCACTCAAAGATTGAACCCTCCTACAACTCCTCTACTTGCATTTTTTCTAAAATAAAATGCAATTATGACCAAAATCATGCAAGAAATCTGATTAAATACCAGTCTCGTGTGTGCAAAGGAGTCCAAAATAAATGTGTGGTCAAAAAATTGGGATTGAAATGGACAAGAAAATTAGGACCCAAGTCTAAAGAGTCCAATCATAAATCACATTTCTGAATGGACCAAAGTCAAGGAAAACACACACTGAATCAAAAAAAGAAATCAGACTTGGAACCTCAAAGAAAAAGTTCAAGTTTGATTTGTATTTTTGATTTCGAACACAAACACACATGGTATCGAAAAAGGAAATTAGACTTGGACCCTCAAAGAAAACTTCCAAGCCTGATTTGGATTTTTGATTCTGAACACAAAGAAGCGCAAAATCAACAAAAGAAATCAGATTTGGAATTTTGAAGAAAAATTCCAAGTCTGATTTGGATTTCTGATTCTAAACACAAAGAAGCACAAAATCAAAAAAAGAAATCAGACTTGGACTTTTGAAAAAAAAGTCCAAGTCTGATTTGGATTTATGATTCCCAACACAAAGCAGGAAACATGAAAATAAGGTTTAGAAAGGAATAACTCCCAGGACCCAAAACAAAAGAAGGAAAGCAAAACCCAAATAAGGAAAGGTAAAGAAACAAACACCAAAACATAAATGGGAGCCCATTTTAACCAAAAATAAAATAGGGTGTCTATGCAAGGTATAACAAGTTCATGTTTTCATGTTTGTGAAGGCTAACCCTTTTGTCCAGGTAGATCCAAGAAATTCAAGCAATCAAGAAAGAAAGATCCAAGATCTTGAGGTGATGCGCATGAATTTAGTCCTTTAATGAAGCCATTGAAGGGTGGTGAGTTGCAGCACTTTGTGATTTCATCATTCCTTCCTATCATTTATCATTCTATGATTGACATTGCCATTGTGGAAGTAGAAATACTAATACAGGGTTTGACTAAGGAAAGCCCCAAAATGGCACAACCATTTTCCCTCTGTTTGAATGTGTAGGTTTTAGGTTTCAAGAGGACTAAAGGAAGTTTGAAGATAATTTATCCATTGTTGCATTCAAATCCCTACACCTTTTCAACTCATGAAAACACACCTACAAAATTATCCAATAGCAAACTAACAAACTTGTAGGTGAGAATGAATGCTCAGATCTAACATCCAAGGACTATGAAAATGTATCTAGGATATCCCTACAAGGATAGAGACACCCTTGGGAGACTATATCCTCCTATAGTGACTAAATTCAATTCTACATGATAGGTACATGTAACACTTTTCTCTTCTCAGATATTCCTACAAACTTTTGTTGTCGCTTATCAAACATTATTTTCTTGTATTTTCATATTAGGGCACATAGTCTAATTAGGTTAATTAATTTCAATAAATTCCAATACATTTCCAAGGCTCAAAAGGATCATATCTAGGTTTGATTGACTCTAGTCTTCATGGTTGAAAGTTATTCTAAACACCTCATTGATTGGCATCCTAATGTACCCTTGAAAAAGGCTACAATTGATCCTAGGTTCTTTGTATTGGACCAAGGGTCATATTTTTCTATGTTACAATACATATAAAAAATGTGCCCGTAGGGCCTATACCAAAAATGAGTCCATATATCATTATCCTAGGCTAGCTATGGCTAGACCCCTCCCTTATTGAAGGTCCTAGTGATGGCCATCGTGGTGGCCCTGTAGCAACTAATGGTCCTAACCTAGTTGATCTTAAAACCCCTAACCTTGATTGCTCTACAAAAATTGGAGCTCCCTATCTTGCTATAACAAACTCATCATAGAATGAGTGCTACTATAATGATGATTCATTTGTTTATCTAAGACATCCAAAACCTTAAATAATAATAACATTGGGTTTGTTTATATTATGTTCCCATTTTAGACCAGGTGCTATAATGACATTCCAATTCTATGATGATGGTCTCCTTATAATTCATCATTTTTTAGGTTCAAATCATTGTTGTGAATTCCATATGCCCTACATGATGATTACAGAGAGAAAGTTTCTAGTTGCTCTCCAAAATGGACACTAAATTCTCATAGCTAGCTAAATCTCTCTATTGATTCACTAAGGCCATTTTTTAGGCTTTTATTTTCTTTTAATTGGTGTAATCAAATTGTACATGTGTGCAAGTGTTTTTCTATCTAAATGTACAAAACTAAACTAGAAATGAAAAATAAAGAAACACATGACCACCTCAATGATTAGCCTAAGTTAAGCACGAAAGAAAGATAAAATAAAAATGATTATACCTTTTCTTGTGCTCATCTCCTTGGTTGGTCCTTGATTATATCTTGGTTGTGTAATCCTTTGATGGAAATGTGATGGGAAATGGATGAAAGGTGATTAAAATTCAAGATGAGGGGGTATGTGATAATTAAACAAGATGGATGCAAACTCTTGAATGCAAAATGTGCTCAATGTTGACTTGAATGGCTTAAGATTTTGATAGCATAAGGTTGCTAGAATGCCTAAGTTGTATGAATGCATGAGAAAATGGGGGTATTTATAGAAGAAGTGTAATTATCTAGAGAATTCAACAGTCAGGATTGAGCCACCATGGCCAATATGGAGGGCTATGGTGAGTTGAGGACTCAGAAGTTCTCACATCTTGACATGTGGAGGGTGAGGTGTCCAAGGACATGATGAGATGGAAAGAGGTACAATTGAGGTGGAAGAAGGGAAAATGATGTGGAAGAAGGACATGTACTTTGAAAGTACCTTGGGAGATGAGAAGATTTCCTCAAAAAGGAACTTCTTGTCCCCAAGTGAGAATGAAAGTGACACTTTAGGAATTTTAGTATTCCTCAAAAATCTCGATGGGGAAGAGGAAAGTAGTTGGACAAATAAATGTGAATTAAAAATTCGCATGATTGGAAGAATCTTGTGGATAAGACAAGGTTCCCAAAAATGTAGGATTTTGACACATGTGAGTGATGTGACAATTCCAAGGTTTGAGAAGACTTTGACACATGTGAGTGACGTGACGAGTCCAAGGTTCTAAAATACTTTAACACATGTGTGTGATGTGACAAGTCAAAGGTTCTAGAACTTGCATGGGAATAAGGAGAGTCTTGGAAGGAAAATTGTGAATTAAAAATTAACATGGGGAAGAGAGGAGTCTTGGATGAATAAATGTGAATTAAAAATTCACATGGGGAAGACGGTCAATGTCAAATGTGGAAAATTGGAATGTTGACCAAAAAGATATGCTAAATGTAGCAAGGGGATTAGATTAAGGTTGTGAAAATACATGATTAAGGAAATTAATAAGACATTAAAAGAAAGTGGTAAAATTTGGAGGATGTGACATTAATCCCTGATTAAGGGTGTGCACATCCTAATCATGAATTAATTAAATTAATCCAAGTTAGAAGAGGATTATGGAGGATGTGACAAGGAGGGAGAAAAAATAAGAATTTAAAATTGATTTACTTCAAAAAAGGTCAAATGACTAAATTAAATAAATTGATATGTTTATTTAATTTAGAGAGGAAAAGGTCTAAGGTAAAGTATTTAATTTAATAATTAAATGCTTTAGGAACCATAGGCAGAAGGTGAAATATTAATTAAGTAAATTGTTTAATTAGTATTGACGAAATGGATGAATCAAGTAGACGAGTTTGATCATGTGGGAGTGGTCAAATTTGGTGTCTATATTTTTTCCCTCTTTGAAATATTGTTAGAATAACAATGTTTCAAAGAAAAGGAAATGTAGATGACTCTATAGAGAAAGTGACTAGAAAACTGATGCCCCAGTATGAGACGAGATGTGTGAGCTGCCCAAATAGAGGGGAATGAAGGGAGATGCCCCAATCTTGCGAGGGAATAACCATGATGGAGGAATGGGAAAAATGGTAGGGTATGCACCCTCGAAGGGGAAGTTAGGGATGAAAAAGGGGCCCCAGGTGACTTCTTGATAGGAAGAAACAGAAGGCATGGTTAGATAGAGCTCAAAAGACTAGGAAGGTTTATTTTTAAATGAAGTCGAACGAATGCACGGTTTGAAAATGGCGGTCCAGGGAAGTTAGAAGATTAGTTGGAGGAAAGGAAGTTTAAATAAAAGGTAAAAATATCCTTTATTTAAAAAAGGTTGAAAAGGAGGGAAAAGGTGATATAAGGTAATTTGAGAAATTACCACTCCTCATTTGCATAGTAGCAGTTGAGTGAGAGAGAGAGAGAGAAGAGGAGAGGAAGGAGACGAGGAAATAGGATACGAGAGGACTATGACTCAGACATTATCCATTAGGGGGATGAGGTATGGTGGTTTTTCCATAAGCGTGTGGTTCCACGCTAGGTTAGGTTCAAAACCCCCTTTATGTTTTTAAGCAGTTTGTATGTATTTTATAATATTTAGGCTTATTTAAAAATTTGGGTTTTGTTTTCATGTTAGTTAAGAAAAATGGGTTGGGGGAAAAATTTTGATTTTCCAAATGGGTAGGAAAAAGCGCATGTTAGAGGAATGGGAAAGGGGGTGGATTTTCCCAATAAGAGGGTAAATGCACCCTGGAAAATAAAAAAAAATTCCTAAAAGGGTAGGGGGGACAAAAAATGAAGGTGGGCTAACCCCAGTTTAGGAAAAAACCCACCAAAAAAGGAATTTGGGGATAGTGGGGGGACCCCACCTAGGAAATGGGCGACCCTGCCTGGAGAGGGGTGACCCTGCCCGAGCGAGTTCACCCATCTCGGGGTGGGTCTACCCATCCCAGGGCAGGGCGAGTCTGCCCCTCCTGAGGCTTGTCCACCCTAGGCTGAGGTGGGTTTGCCCCATGTCAGAGTGGGTCTGCCCTAATCCCAGGTGGACTCACCTCGAGCTCGGGGTGGGTCTGCCCCAAACTCAAGTGGGTTTTCCCTCCAAGGCAAGGCGGGATCACCCTAGCTCAAGGCAGGTCCACCTCGGGTTGGGAGCAGGTCTGTTCATTGAGTTGGGGTTGGCTCATCCTAAGCGGGAGGTGGGTCTACCCCGGGCCGGAGGTAGGTCCACCCTAGGCTAGGGGCGGGTCTGCCCACCAAGTCAAGGCAGGTTCTCCCATTGGTTAGGTTAGATCTTCCCAAAGCAAGGGGGGGTCCAAGGGAGGGAAAAGAGATAGAAAAGATTGGGTAAATGACAAAAAAAATTTAGGCCAGAAGAGGGGGAGAGGAAAGATTAGGAAAACGATAGCCTGGGGCTGGGAGAGAGATGAAAAAGATAAGATTTTTGACATGTGGGATTGTTATGGATGTAGATTTTTGACTCATTTTAGACACACAAGAGGTACTCAAAGGTGTTGGTGGGAACAATAGTGGCCATGACCAGAGCAGATCACCAGGCATTGCCACAAGCCAGATTATTGAACCTACTAGGCTACCCAATGATTAGAGTGCATCGAGCTATGTTGATAGCATTGATAGTGCGATGGAGCTCAAAGAAATTGATGTTCCATCTTTCGATGTGGGAGATGAAAGTGACATTGGAGGATGGATGGCACATTCTAAGGCTACTCATAGTAGGGCACCTAGTGAGTGAGGTGACATCGATGGGGGTGAAGCTGGATCACACTGTATGGGTGTTGTTTGGGTGAGATAACCTACCTGTGTAGGGAGGGAGGTTGGATGTAGATTGATGCCTGTCATTGACTAGGATGCCACCATTACAACTATATCTATGTGGTCTGATCAGTGGATTACTGTTGCCAGACTAGAGTAGGCACTTCTATAGCTTGAGGTTTACAGAGGTGATTTGACACATTATCAAGGGGAGAGAGGGGCAGTTTTCATGGGGTACATGTGTACTAGCACATCTTTACAGAGATATGCATGTCATTTGTTACCCAGAGGTGCTTAGCATGACACATGTGACGTTGTTGCAAGTATGGGCCTGGGAACACATTAGTATTGCTAGGTCAGGAATGGTGAGGGTAGGATAGGCAAATGAGATGGCACTTGTAGCCTGGTGGTATCAAGATGAGGGATGGGTTTTGGATTATAAGGGCTAGCAAGATGTAGATAGATGGAGGAGGACCTTGGATGACCTATGAGAGGAGCACATATTGTGGTGGCCATACATGTTTCAGTGATTTATGAGATGGAGAGAGGATGAGGGGAGACAGTGAGACTACTTGATGATTAGATGCTTCTTAGTTGGGAGGGAGCCCCACATAGTGGAGGCACATAGGCCAGATAGAGTGGCTAGATAGTTTTGGATAGTATAGGATATCCCACAGGGTCCAAACATGTTTCAGTAGCTCACCCAAGAGTGGCCATGGGGAGACTTTATTTTGCCAAGGTTTTCCAAAGATCACTAGGAGACATTGCATCTGGTGCCCTACCCAGGGAGGGTCATTGGGGAGGTAGATGTAGGGGTAACAGGGTGATATTCCAAGTGGTTTTGCAACCATTAGTGGGAGAGGATTACACTTGAGGATCCCATTATGGGGGCCTTAGGATTTGGATCAGAGGATGAGTGAAGATTGGTCATTTAGAGGAGAGAGAGGAGGGAATAGTAGAGGAGAGGACAGGAGGAAATTGGGGGAGCAGGATGATGCAGATGGAGGATAGGGTGTGACTGGTGCCAGAGGATAGTTGGAGAGGATGAGGAGGAGGAGACATCAGAGGAGGCATAGAGTGACAATCAATGCAAAGGAGGTAGGGATAGCATGGCAATAAGGAGATGGGAGAGGGCTAGAGGTGGAGATGTCAGATGTTCCTAAGGTGGAGGTGAGAGCTGTGGGACAAAAAATGAGGGTAGGGAGCAGAGGGCAGCTGAGAGCTCGGCTGGAGAGTAGGAGGATGCAGAGATTGCAAGATAGTAAGATGGAGGACAAGGTGAGACTGGGGTTGTAGGACAGTTGGAGAGGGCAGTGAGGAGTAGACAGTGGAGGAGGGCCTAGTGGAGATCAAAGCTGAGTAGGAGCCCTATGAGTTAGAGATGGAGATGAGTGAGGAGAGAGAGGAGCCTAAGGGGGAGGTGAGATTTGTAGGACAACAAATGAGGGTGGGGAGGAGGGGACAGATGAGGAGAGTTCAGGTGGCAATTGGGGCTGAGCAAAAGCATGAGTCTCAATAGTATGCTATGGATGTTGATGTTCCCATGGTGGAGCCATTGGTAATGGTATAAGGTGTACCAACTAAGGACCCTATCATATTGTTGAGGGGGGACTAGGCAAGGCTACAAATGATAGAGCAGTGGTTGAGGGTTATAGATGCTAAGATGCATAGAGTTCAGGAAAAGGGATAGAAGGATTACGGTTTCATTTTTTATCACCTGACCTCATAGGTACAGGACGCAGAGAGGGAGAGAGATTATCTATGAGTAGAGGTGTAGGGAGTATGTGGTAAGTTGGCCAGGGTGAACTAGGATTAGGATAGACTATAAGAAGCAATGGCTATAGGACAGGCCATGGAATAGTAGGATCCTAGAGGGGCAGTAGATCAGGTCCCATTAGAGGGTTGGCAATAGACCAAGAGGGAAATGGAGGAGTTGAGGGCATAGGTGACAGGGTTACTGAAAGAGAGGACTGAGCTCTAGGATAGGGTGTCTATGACAGATACAACACTTGGGGATGTGAGGGCGAGGGAAAAGGCAGTAGAGGCTAGGTTAGAGATTGTGTAGAGAGAGAGGCATGGTGCATGTAGAGGTGCAGGCCCTCCTGGGTGACAGAGACAGAGCATAGAAACAAGTATAGGTGATGCAGGATGAGATGGATGTTACACGGAGACAGATGTAGACCCTACATGGAGAGAGGGATGTAGCAGTGGCTTAGTTAGAGATCATAGAGAGAGATGTGGCACAGTGTTAGGCACATGCAACACAAGGTGACGGAGGTGAGACAGGGTTAGAGGTGCATAGATTGTAGGAATGGGTAAAAGATATACATGCACAGATGTAGGATGAGAGGGATAGGGCCATAGAGCATATGTCATAGCTGGCAGTAGAGAGAGATCAGATGAGGTTGGCACAGGATGCATGGAAATAGGAGAGGGGAGTCATTACCATAGATTGAGACATATATAGACATAAGCACAATGTCACTAGATATTAGGTTGTGGAGAGTTTTGAGTACATTAGGGAGGTGACATACTGGATGATTGCTTATCAGCATGTGGTTCTAGAACTGGCACAACCACATTTCATTTTGTCTAACAGGCTCCTCAAATGCTCGCACCATCCCAATCACTAGGGACACAAACCCAAGGATACAATGAGTAATAGGGGACCTTCCCTCACAAAGGGCCACTGCTCAACTCTACATAGAGGTTAGATGTGGGAAGCTCTTTTGGTAGATGATAGGATATTAGATTGTGATAGGTGGAGGGTTGACAGTATAGAGGATTTGATTCAGACCCTTTATGATGTATACAATGGATATGTATTTGATGATATTGATGGACATTATTAGGGACTATGTGATGGATATTTGATTTTGATATTTATATGATATGCAACAACCCTTATTGACACTATCTAATGTATATTATGGATGATTCTATTGATGTATATGTGTGTGTATGATTTTATGATGGGTGATCATGACGATGTAATTATGTATACATGTTTATGATGTTATATGTTGATACTTATATGGACGCAACTAACATGTTTAATGCAACATGTGATGAATGTTTTATAATTTTATCTATGATGGATATGGACCTAACAGTTTGTGATGTAGGTGGCGATGCATGTAATATGTTAATCATATAAACTAATATGGAAATGTATGGATAGAAAAATGATTCCACGATGCTTGGAATAACCAAACGAGATAAAATGCAATGAACCTATAATGCAACATGTAATAAACTTAAGTGCCAACTAGGACTTGCATGGGAATGTGGGTAGATGGTGGGAAATTGCACCTGTCAAAAACCATTAATATACTAAGAAGAATGGGAGAGAAAGGGTAAATATTTGCACAACCAAAATCATGGGTTAATGGATAGGGATGGATGCAATGGAAATGATCATGAAATTCAATCCTAATATTAATTTTCCATCTTTGGAGCACTAATTTTAGCTATAGCATAAGACACTAGGTGCTAGGGTATATGAAACCAAGGAAAGTTAGCATCTAATGCATAAAAAAACACAATAGAGAAGGTTATCCCAACACCCCAAAGTGACAAAGACTTTGGTCAGGCTAGGTATTGGGATAACCATAAGCACAAAGGGATGTCCCAACATAACACAGGATCTAGGAGATCCTGGTGGGTACCACATGGGGACAACCCAGTAGACAACAACAATAAATGATCAAGATATGCCCCTATGTTAACCCATCAAAACACACCATAATATGATTGATTATGGAAACCTTAACTAGTTGTAATAGGGAGTTCAAACAATAAACAAAAGCCAAAAGCATCAAAAGATCACAATCAAGTTCAAATGTCCTTTTCCATAGGATCGAGAGGATGGATGCGGTTGATGAGGTCTATTAGGAAGGATACATCCTATTGAGACCGATGATGGATACTAAACTAAGATGACACACATGACATAGGATTTTTGACATTAATCAGATCTTTTGATACTAAAGGGTCCCATTTGTGAAGAACAGCTAGATAAGGGCATACTTGACAACATGACACATGACCGACACACCATAATGACCTAGGGGCTTTGGGGCTGATCAGAGATTAGCCTTGCCTACGTGAAAGTGTAGAGCCCTTGTAGTTCAAGAAAAGACCATGGATAATAGTGGAAAGAGGACCAATGGGGACTGATGATGGATGACCAAAAATGAGATAGTCAAAATGCCCTGGGGGCAAGTCAAATGATCAGCCTTGCCTACGTGAAAGCGTAGGGGCAACATAGTTCAACATAGACCAAAAAGACCGACATGAATGGATGAGATGTAAGTAGAGATCGACACGATGGAGGATTCTAGATGATGATGAAGGATTGAAAAGATGACTAGACTAACTACATAAGCTTAGATTAGGATAAAAGCTCAAGATGAATGATAATGGATAATCATCCAATGCTCAATCAAAACATACCAAGTGACCAAGGTCAGGATGCAGATGAAGTGATAGGATAGGCTAGAATGTAAGGATAGGATGGATGGAGACATGTAGTAACTAAGACACAAAGTAGATAATGATTAAGCTCTCTATGGATGATGCTTGCTACCAAGTTTTCACCAACCATACTTATCTAAGGTGCCACCAAGGGTAGTTTTCACCATAGGATGAATTTATTTATCTTTACTATTTTTGGATTTTTCTTATCTTTTAATTTTTTTGTATTTTTCTAATTACGACAGGATAGGAGGACCCAACTAATTTAGGTATAAAACCTCTTCAGGTGCATGATTTTGATAGGATCTTTGAGGGAATCCCATTCAAGTGTGGCAAGACAGTAGGCTCCTGATCCATATTTTTTTCTAATAACATAAGGACCCAACTAATTAGGTTTAAACTTTCCCTTCTTGTCTCGGTCTTGTTGGGTCCACTGATTTTCCTTAAGGACTAGATCTCCAATATTAAATTGTCAGGGATGCAATTTCTTGTTGTAACTTCTCTTTAGATGATTTTGATATGTCTGAAGATGATTGTATGCTTTGATCCTCTTTTCATCTAAGAGCTCCAATTGAATGAGGTGAGCAACCCATGAGTCTTCTTCAGTGATGAGATTCTTCAAAGATATTCTCAGGGATGGGATCTTGACATCAATCAGCAAGATGACTTCAACACCATAAATAAGGGAATATGGGGTGGTGCCAGTGGGAGTATGGATGGATGTGTGATAAGCCCAAAGGGAGAGGTGAACGTGGAGGTGCCAATCTCAGCCAGTACTATTGACAACCTTCTTCAAGATTTTAACCAAATTTTTGTTAGTGGCTTCCACCTATCCATTACCTTGGGGGTAATAGGGTGTGGACCAGTGGTGTTGGATGTGGAAGGTGTTACATAACTCTTTTATAGCCTATTTTTGAATGGTTTACCATTGTCAAAAATGATGGTGGATGGGATTCCATATTTGTAGAGAATATGGTAAAGGATGAATTTGGATATCTGAGTACCTATTATCTGGGAGAGTGGTATGGCTTCCACCCATTTAGTGAGGTACTTAATGGTAGTGATAATCAAGGTGTGGCCATTAGATGATGGAGGGTATCTCTTTCTAACTAAATTGAAACCTCGCTAAGAAAAAGACCATGGTGCTACAATGGTTTATAGATCTTGAGCAAGAGCATGTATTAGGTTCGCATGTTGTTGGAAAGGTAAGAATTTATTCACTAAGTCACAAGATTCATGCTCCAATGTACGCCAATAATAAATATCCCTTAGAATCTTCTTAGCTAAGGCCATACCATTTGAGTGGGCCCCACAAACACTACTATATACTTCTATCAACGCAGTGTGAGCTTCAGTATCGTTTAAACACCAAAGAAGAGTTCCATCATATCTATGACAATAAAGAGTATCACCTACAATGGTATATCAAGATTTACATTGGATGAAATATTTTTGTTGATTATAGGTAAGTTCAACGGGTAGGATGTTGTCATGAAGATAAGCATTAATCTCATGATATCATAGGGATGTAGGACCTACAATTTTGCACACCATCTCACTCTCACGGACGTCGTATGCAACGATTAAAAGTTGTTCAACCAAGAATTCACACTCTGTCTGATCCTTGGGCATGTTGAGTAAGGAACCAATTGTGGTCATCACATCAATAGCTTTGTTCTATATTATGGGGATCCGGTCAAACTAAATAGAAGTGAACGACTTCTTAAAGTCATCGACCATGCATTTCTATGGTAATAGCTTCTCATCCTTTGTTAAAAACTCATCATTGACTTTCTTGATGATTAATTGTGAATCACTGAAGACCCTTAAGTGAGTGATATTCCATTTAATTATGATTCTAACACCGATGAGAAGAGCTTCATATTCTGCTATATTGTTGGTGCACAGAAAGGCTACCCTGAATGAATTTGGGATATAATCACCTTGGGAGGTGACAAACAAGATGCCTACCCCCAATCCATTATGTTTGTATGACCCATCAAAAAATAGTGTCCATGTGGTGGATTCTACTATAGTAAAATCCTCTTCATCAGGAAATTTTGTTACCAAAGGATGTGCATCAACCAGGGGAGCATCAACTAACTAATTTGTTGTTATCTATCCCTTAATATCTTTTCCCTCCACATATTCTATGTCAAACTTGCTTAGCAACATGACTCACTTAGCCATTCAGCCAATCAAAGTTGTTCTGGATAGCAAATACTTAAGTGGGTCAACTTTTGATATTAACTTGACTGGATGGTTGAGCATACAATGTCTAAGCTTTTGTGAACAGAAAACTATAGCTAGGCAGGCCTTCTCTATTGAAGAATAGTTGAGTTCATAGCCAACTAAGGTTCGATGGATATAGTAGATCACTTGTTCTCTGGATGACTCATCATGTTGTGCTAGTAGTGCCCCCAGTGCCACTAAAGTAGCTGAGATGTACAATAAAAGTGGATTCCCTGGGATCGGAGTTACAAGGATCAGAGGATGAGCCAAGTATTCCTTAATCTTGTCAAAACCTTGCTAACACATAGGATCCCACTTGAAAGCTTTTTCAGGAGGTGGGTGAATGGTTGAAACTTGTCAGCTAACTGTGCGATGAACCTTTTGATGGACTGTAGTTTACCCTGGAGACTTCTTAACTATTTCAAGTTGTGAGGGGGATGAATATCCATAATTGCTTTGACATTAGCTTGGTTTACTTCTATACCTCTCATAGAGACAATGAAGCCTAAAAATTTTCCTAACATAACCCCAAACACACATTTTTTTAGATTGAGGCACAACTTTTAGTGTTGTAGTTGTTCAAAGATCTTCCTTAGGACTATGGGGTGTTTTTCTCTAGTTCTTGATTTTCCTAACATATCATCAACATAGTCTTCCATGATGATGTGGATAAGATCATGAAAGATGGTCATTGTATGTTGGTAAATTTCCCTTGCTTTCTTAAGACCAAAGGGCATAACATTATAATAGAATGTACCCCAAGGTATAGTGAATGTTGTTTTATGTTGGTCCTTAGGTACAATATTGATTTGATTGTATCCAGCAAAGCCATCCATGAGTGATAGCATCTTGTGTCATGTAGTTAAATCAGCCAGCATATCTATGTTCAACAACAAAAAGTCATCTTTAGGACAAGCCTTGTTGAGGGCACAAAATTATATACATATTCTGACATCCCCATTGGGCTTGGATATGGGCACAATGTTGGAGATCCACTCAGAGTAATCAATGGGTCTTATAAACTTGGCTTCTAACAAATTCTCCAATTCTTTCTTGACCAATAGGGAAACTTGTGGGTTCCTTTTGTGAAGTTTTTGCTTTACTAGTTTTGCATTAGGACGCACATCTAGATGGTGTACTACCAAGGTAGGGTCTAACCTAGGCATTTCTAAATATTCCCATGTAAAATTGAACTTGCTTTCCTTAAGAAGCTTGGAGATAGTAGAATACTCTTCTTCTGATAATGCCTTGGCCACATAGGTGATTTTGGGATTCTCTTCAGTTCCCAAATTGATTTCTTGTGTTTCCTCTATTAGAATGGATGATCGTTTAGACAACTATGTTCCCACAAGGGGAAGATGAATATCCCCATCTTCTAGTGCCTCACAGAGGTTTTCACCATCAGATCCATCCTTTGTTTTGACTTTTTCTGAGTCAACAAGTGCCTCAAGGAGGTTTTCACTAGGTGACCCTTTTGGATTTTTCTTTTTCTTAGTTTTGCAACTAGGGAGTTCATCTTCCCCCAATCCCATAAGATGTACATAGGAATCTACTGAGGTAAGTGAGTTGATAGGTGTGATTTCACATAGGTCCCAATCTATGAGTTCAGGATGGCGAAGGCAAAGGATGATGGTGCAAATGGATAGGCATTCGAACATGGAGGAAAGGAATACATGATCTACATCACATACGCATGTATGATACACTCTTCCTCTGGTATATCTTTCAAAATACTATCGCTCATAGTGACGTTGTTGGTAGTACTAGTCGACGCTGCACGACCCTTTTTCTTTTTGTCATAGCCTAAGCCTGAATTCTTTGGACGTATGGAAGTGTCAATCTGCTACTTTATTCCTAGCTCTTCTAGAGAACTTGCACCCTGATAATTGTATTTTTTAGTGTACTTAGAGGGACAAGGATACATCTCTTGAAAATATTCCTTTAAAGAGTGAGTAGGTTCAAGTTCTTCATGATATATCCACTGACTTATATCATCTTCAGGCGTATATTGTGGTAACATGGGAGACACATAAATGTTGGTTCCCATATTTTCTCAAGGTAACTATCTTCTATTCTTCCTTTGGTGCAAAATCAGAAGGTTGACCATATGCATGTGGTGAGGGTGGCATGGTTGCCACATTCAAAGTAGTATGCATCTCATACTCACCACATCTCTTGTTAATGATCTAAACCTTGGTGATAGTGGAATCAGATGTAGAAGATGGAGCGGATGAGGTGGAGGATGATGGATTAGATGATGGATTGGATGAAGATGTTGGAATTGGTCCCATTTCCACTCCTAAACAGTAATGGGAATGGGGGAATGAAGCTTCGAGTGAGCGACCCAGTATTCAAAGGGTTGAGGATCAACTTGTATTGTAACTTCCATTCCACTAAACGAGAATTTCAAGCATTGATGATAGGTGGATGGGATGGCTTGCATGGCATGGATCCATGGTCATCCAAGAAGAAGATTGTAAGGGAGGTCCATATCAAGGACATGACAAGTGGTGTATTGTATAACTAGGACAACTTGAATTGGAAGCTCAATAACCCCTTCAGAATCCCTTTCTGCATTATCATAAGCCTTTATAGTGATGATCTGATTACTTAAATCAGTGTGGGTATATCCTACCTGCTTTATGAACTTTAATGTACAGAGATTGAGAGAAAATCCATTATCTATCAAGACCCTCTTCACTTTATGTCGAGCGATGAGAACCTCTATATGAAGGGGTCAGTTGTGATTGGAATTGATGGTAGGCATGTCGTTTTGACTGAAACCTAGTTGGTAGGTTAAAGAAAGGTGTTCCACCAGAGCTTGGAACTGTGTCAGGTTGATGTTGTTGGGGACATAGGTATCCTATAAAGCTTTCATCAAGATTTCTTGATATATAGGAGAAGACTTTAGGAAATCTCGGATTGATATTTGTGATGCGGTCTTTCGTAGATGGTCAGGGATGTTGTACTGAGTGCTTATAGGAGGTGATGGGGCTGACACAGTAGCTCCAGAGATAGTACAATGTGAGTGCAATGAGTGGTAACATCACATTGAGGCTCTTTTCCTTTGACATGTATCATAGAAACATGCGGTTCTACTTGCCCAATATGTGTGATGAGAGTCTCATAGTTAAGCAGGACATTTTTGTAGGTGATGTTATTGGCACTGTTATCATGGTTGTTATTGTTACTAGGTCTAGGATTTGCATTGGATGTGTTGGGGCCTTGGTTATGCTTGGGGAAATCATTTTGATATATTGGTAATTCAGCATTGGATGATGAGGCCTAGTTGGCATCCACATGGATATCTCCTCAATCTATAACATCTTGGACATACATTTTCAAACCTTGACACTTATTTGTGGAGTGACCTTTGATCTTGTGAAAATCACAATACTCGGTTTCCCTATACTAGACAGGTTTCAATTTAGACTCATCAAAGGGCTTAGTCATCAGATATGTGATGGGGTAATTAACCTATAACAACTTATTGAAGATGGTGCTCAAGGGTTCTAATTGTGTGTATTGGCATTTATCGCTCCCTTGATTGTTTTGATTGGATTGTCAAGGGGGTTGAGGTTCCCCCTATGGCATAGATATGGTGAGGGGCATGGATGGTTGTTGTCTCTGAGAGGTATTGGCCACTTGAACATGTTAAGTATCAGTGATTCCATCATTGACTATAATCTTGTTCTTATTCTAGTAATGGTATTTGTCACCAGATGACTTGTCTTTATCTGAGTTGTACAATTTAGTTTTCCCTTTAGTGACAAGTGCTCTCTCAATAATGGGGCCCTTTTTGATAACCTCTACGAAGGTAGTGACACAATGAATATTAAGAGCATGTGCTTGTTTGAGATGGGCATTAGCCACAAAAAGAGTGACCATTTCTTTCTGATTGGGAGGGGACTTCATATGGCTATTGAAAGTTTCTCCATCACATTGTTTCTCCTTCAAAAGGTCGAGTGTCAATGTCCTTTTCCAAATTAAAGGAGAATTGTTTGACAAACTATTCAGAAAGATCAGCAAAGGAAGAAATTGTCCCCTTTTTGAGACCCATGAACCAATCTAAGGTCGGTCCTCCTAAGCTTCTAGGGAACAAACACAAGAGATAATTGTCATTATGTTGGACATCCTAACTTTTTGCATAGAACTCCTATAGATGGGCCTTTGGATCTTTAGTTCCCCTATACTTGTTGAACTTGGGTATCTCAAAATGCTTTGGAAAAGGGATAAGTGAAATCAAAGAATCAAATGGATATGGGAAAATTTCCTCAAACTTGAAGGGTTTCTTGTATGTACTCGCTTGTAGGTATTTCAATGTAGCTTTGAGTCCCTCTAGATCTTTATTGACAGGCGGAGTTGGATTGGATGGATTAAGTGGATATTTTTGATGTGATGCATATGGATCGTATGAGGATGTAGGTTGATACTGATTAGTATGAGCAGTTTGGGGATTAATGTAAAGCTGACGGGATGATGGATTTTTGTAATAAGAGGTAGAGGGCGCTTGTTGTTGAGGTGGTGGCAATTGGTAATATGAAGTGGATGGGGCATTATGCAGAGCTTGGTAGTATGATGATGTGGATGTTGCTTGTTGATAAAGTGGTTGTTATGGATAATAAGGGGTAGATTGAGCACCTTGTTGATGACGTGGTCATTGCTATACGTAGGGTGTGGATGAGGTACCTTGTTGGTGTAAGGGTTGCTACTAAGCATAATAAGGATTAGTTTGGTAATTATATATGGCATTGGGTTGTGGTGTGATGTATGGAGGTTGTTCTGGATTAGACTGTTGCTAGTATGGGTTGGTATGTGATTGTAAGAGATTTATGCAAGGAGGTGGTTGCATCCATGACAGATCCTGAGCAATCACACGGATGTTAAGATTAGCATAAGTAGTGTATGTGTTAGATGGATGGTAGAGTAATTATGCAAGAGGATTATGCTCCATTTTTGTGGGAACATGCATAGGAGGGCGAGATGGGATATGTTGTTGTTGTGGAATTACTGTAGAGGCACCATGGGGTGGTTGTTCAGGGTGTGATGTAGTTTGCATTGCTTGATGAGGAGGTTGTATATGAGTGATAGTATGCTACTGTAGGTTTGGAACATTTTGTTGTGGCATGTTTTGTTGTAGAATTGAAACATTTTGTTGCAGGGGTTGTTGATGATGTTGTTGTATGGGAACTGAAACAATAGCAGTATGTTGTGGTGGTAATTGTGAGGAGATAGTTGCATGTTGTAGTGGTACCTATGAGGAAATGGATTGATGAGGATTATTACCCTAAGGGGGTAGTAGGAGATTTCCTATGGGCACAGGTCCTAGTGGTTTCATCAATGCGAGAAAGGGATTTCCCCCAATGTTGATGAGTGGTTGACCAGGATACTAAGGTGGGAGTGGTGGAGTTGAAGGGATGTTTTGTGGAATGCCATAGGCATAAGGATCGTAAGGATCAAATGGTGTAGTAGAGGCTATGGATGGAAGGGGAGGATAATTGGCAGCTTGATGTATCACAACATTTCCAAACTTAGGATGATACCAGTTATCCATGGGTGTACCCTCGAGAATATAGGAATTTTTGGGAACATTTTGTGGGTCTTGATGTACTGGTGGAGGTTGGGTGTGGTTATACTATGACATGTCAAAACTATATGGTGGTTTGACTCCTTTCATGAGTAGAGTAGTGAGGATCTTATCCCCACACTCATCAAGGAGGCAATCTGTCATCTCGACATTAGTGGAATTGCTTAGATATTAATCAACAGTGACTTTAGGCTAAGTGATCATGTTTTCACTACTGCCCAGTGTAGTATTTTGACTATCAGTGTTAGATTGTGATGAAGCACTGTTATGGGGATCTTGAGGATGTTCACACCATTTTTAGTATTTTGAGAGATGTTCACACCATTGTTAGGATCTTGAGGGATGTTTGCCCCACTGTTAGGATCTTGAGGGATGTTTGGCTAGGAACCTTGACGTTTTTGTTGTGCCATTTTCTTCTTGGTTTGTGATCTAGTTTGAACGGGCATGAACATGCAAAATAAACCTATGCAAGGATGACCTAAATGACAATTGGAAGATTTATTTAGATTGGATAAGGATTGATTGATTAGATAATGAGATTGGATAATTGAATAATAGTTGATTGATCATATACGATTGCTTAGATGATTGGATAGGATTGATCAGATGATTGGGTAAGATTGATTGGATAATTGGATAGGATTGATTGGGCGATTGGAAAGGATTGATTGGAAGATTAGATAGGATTGATTGGATGATTATATAGGATTGATTAGGTGATCAGATAAGAATTGTTTGGTAAAATGATTAATAGATCAAGATCATTTGACAAAATGACTAACAATATTAGATGATAGATGATGTAAGGGATTCTAAACCTAGTTTGGAAATCACCCTAGGTGACTTAAGGCATTGGTTGATTAGATTGAAGGACAAATAGAGGATCACGACACTGAATCCACCTCAAGATGGAAATGGATTGCTTGGGCTGAGGATGATGACTTGTGACACCAAAGCCACCTCAAGATAGATCTAGATTGATTAGGCCAAAGATAATGATTGATGTGTAGGACAACGATTAGATTCAGACACCTAGGTCAATTTGGATAATAACCTCTAAAACAAGGCTTAGGGGATTTGGATCAAAAGAATGATGGTGAACGATGCAACCCAGAGATGCTCCAAAGGTTCCTATATGATGTGGGTGATGACTGAATTACCTTTGGAAAGTTAAAATGAACTAAAGGATGAATTATGAGTGAATGGAAGAGGATGAAGGTGCTTAGATCATAGCAAATGATAAGGTTTTAGGTACCCAACTAGTTTTTGGACTTGTTTAAATAAGCGATGAGGTCAAATGAGCTATCGAAATGGGAAAACGAGCTTGAAAAATGGTGAAATAGACTCACTAGAGGATGGAACAAGTTCCCTGAATAGTGAAACGAGATCTCTAAACAATGAAATGGGTTCCCCGAACAGCAAAATGCGCACTAAGAATGGGAAACAGAGGCTCAGATGTTAAGAACAAATGAATGGATGTTCAGAACGGGTGAGTGGATGCTCATAATGACTAAATGGGTGGTGAAATTGACCGTTTGGAGGGCAGGTTCACCTATTGGATGAAAATTCTAACAATTCTGACCAAAAATAGACTAACTAAAGCTAATGCAAAGGGCACATATGCCACTTTAGAGGGAAGGTACACCCCTTTAGATGGTACATACACCTATTTGGTAAAAATATTAACACTTCTAATCAAAAAAAGGCTAACAAAAGTTGATGTAGAGGGTAGGTATGCCCCTTTAGAGGGTAGGTTGGCCCCTCTGCAAGAAACTTGGACTTGACTTAAGTGAAAATGGCTATCGAAAGGACTCAAAACACAACAAATAGCAAGAAATAAGGCTGAATTGACAAAAAATCACTGGTTTTACACAAGAAGACAATTCAGACAACACAATCCTATGATTAGTGTTAAAGGTATGGCCAACACAGTTCTTAATCTAGGATGAACAAGGTGTTTAGGGAGTCCTTGATATACTTTCAATATGTGAGGCACAACCATGAACACCAGCCCATCACAAGTGTGAGTCAGGAACCCCAACGAGATATTGAAAGGTTCAAACCAACTCTTCACATCTATCTAGGTATCACCCTAGCTTCGACGCTTTGCCAAACATGACGTGATTGGATTGGGGTACAACTTTGGATCTCTCCCCTTTCTATTCCCCGCTAGTACACATGGTTGGGATTGTCCCTTGGGGTGATGAAATCTCCAAGTAGGTCCCACCAAGAAGAGAATGCTAACCATTTTTGGCTACTCCCCAGGCTCACACAAAGTGCAAGGGGAAAGCCTAAACGGTATAACACCCCCTTGGGTAACACAAAGGACTTAGGTAAGCTATGATTTCTCTTCACCTAAGATCACTGAATGGTGCAAGGGGATTGGATACATAAATAGCTTACCTACAAACACAACAAACAATGTTTTAACTCCCCTATTTAGACTATGTGTCTAGAAAGTAAAGAAAATGACAAAGTAGCCAACTAATTAGCAATTAGATCCATCTTCCTTGCAACAAATATGTTAGAAGTTTATATTTTGGTCTTCAAAAAGAATTGGGAGCTACAAAAATATTATTAAAAATCATACACACACCAACAAAGTAGGTTAGGGTTAGTACTAGTCAAGAACAATAAAAAATAGAAACTAAAAATGAAGTTTACCCCCTATTTTTACCTTGAAACGGTCTCTGTCTAGGGTAGGTTCTCCCCTCTAGGAGGGAAAGTATGCCCCTCTATAGAAAATAGTTAGAAATAGAAGCTAAAAACTAAAAAATAGAAGGTTTTTTTAGCTATGTCAAAGGTACATACGTCCCTTTGGGAGGGCAGGTACACTCCTCTACAAAAAAATAGTTAGTACAAAAGCTAAGAAAATGAAAAATAGAAGGTTTTTTTAGCTGTGTCAATAGAATGTATGCCCCTTTGGGAGGGTAGGTATGCCCCTCTATAGGGGCAGGTATGCCTCTCTGTGTCCTTAACCTACAAACAGTCAAAAAATAACAAACATGAAACTAAAAAAGGACCCGTTTGTGGGTCCCACAGGGTGTGCTAGAAATGTGTGCAAGTGTTTTTCTATCTAAATGTGCAAAACTAAACTAGAAATGAAAAATAAATAAATACAAGACTACCTCAATGATTATCCTAAGTTAAGCACAAAAGAAAGATAAAATAAGAGTGATTATACTGTTTCTTGTGTTGATCTCCTTGGTTGGCAATTGATTATATCTTGGTTATGTGCTCCATTCATGGAAATGTGATGGGAAATGGATGGAAGGTAATCAAAATGCAAAATGAGGGGGGTATGTGATAAGTAAGCAAGATGGATGCAAACTCTTGAATGCAAAATGTGCTCAATGTTGACTTGAATGGCTTAAGATTTTGATAGCATAAGGGTGATAGAATTCCTAAGTTGTACGAATGCATGAGAAAAGGGGGGTACTTATAGAAGAAGTTGAATTCTCTAGAGAATTCAATAGTCAAGATTGAGCCACCATGGCCAAGATGGAGGGCTATGGTGAGTTGAGGATTCACAAGTCCTCACATCTTAACATGTGAAGGGTGAGGTGTGCAAGGACATGATGAGATGGAAAGAGGTACAAGTGAGGTGGAAGAAGGACAAATGATGTGGAAGGACATTTACTTTGAAAGTACCTTGAGAGATGAGAATATTTCCTCAAAAAGGAAATTCTTGTCCCCAAGTGAGAATGAAAGTGGCACTTGAGGAATTTTAGTATTCCTCAAAAATATTCATGGGGAAGAGGAAAGTAGTTGGAGAAGTAAATGTGAATTAAAAATTGACATGATTGGAAGAATCTTGTGGATAAGACAAGGTTCCCAAAAAGTTAGGATTTTGACACATGTGAGTGATGTGACAAGTCCAAGGTTCTAGAAGACTTTGACACATATGAGTGATGTGACAAGTCAAAGGTTCTAGAACTTGCATGAGAATAAAGAGAGTCTTGAAAAAAAATATGAATTAAAAATTCACATGGGGAAGAGAGGAGTCTTGGATGAATAAATGTGAATTAAAAATTCACATGGGGAAGAGGGTCAATGCCAAATGTGGAAAATGTGAAATTTGACCAAAACGATATGCTAAATGTAGCAAGGGGATTAGATTAAGGTTGTGCAAATATATGATTAAGGAAATTAATAAGAGAATAGAAGAAAATGGTAAAAGTTGGAGGATGTGACATTAATCTCTAATTAAGAGTGTGCACATCCTAATCATGAATTAATTAAATTAATCCATATTAGAAGATGATTATGGAGGATGTGATAAGGAGGGAGAAAAAGAAAGAATTTAAAATTGAGTTCATTCAAAAAATGTCAAATGACTAAATTAAATAAATTGATATGTTTATTTAATTTAGAGAGGAAACGGTTTAAGGTAAAGTAATTAATTGTTAAATTAAATACTTTAGGAACCTTAGGTAGAAGGTGAAATATTAATTAAGTAAATTTTTTAATTAATATTAACGAATAGATGAATAAAGTCGACGAGTTTGACAATGTGGGAGTGGTCAAATTTGGATGTCTACAATACAAAATAGTATTTGTACTTAACTTTTTCTTGGTGAGTGCTCCAAATTTGTTGAAGTATATAGTTGATGTATCCCACAAAAAGGTGACATTGAAAGGGATTGTGGATCCAAAGAAGAGACCACTCAATCAAAAAAAAGGGATGAATAGCATAAGTTTTGTGAGAGGCTCAAAAACACAAGGATTTGGAGCAGCCCCACCAAAGAAAATGCAATGCTTCTCCACATAGTCTTAATGATGGAGGAGTCGCCATCAATAAGATTTATGTAGAGAAGCATTGTATTAGAAAAAAAAAACAACCCCCAAATAATATTATGTGGGGAAGCATTGCATTTTATTTGGTGGGGCTGCTCCAAATCTTTGTGTTTTCTAATGATTTTAAAATTTGTGCTATTCAAGCCCTTTTTTTGATTGAGTAGTCTTTTCATTTTTTTAATCTAGTCCATCTCATTGTCACTTTCTTGTGGGCTAGAGACACTACATTCTCCAAATCAGGAGCACCCAAAGAGTGGACAACTTTAAATTGTGATTAAATTATGGCAAAACAACCAATCAAGATTTAATTTTTTTCAAGATTTGTTTTATGTTTCTTACTTGCATCAATGAAGGTACACATTTTTTTATGAAAAATATTGGTTAAATATTTTTTTGTGCTCTCAGATTGTAGGTGGAAATGGGATTTCAGATTGTTAGAGGCTCTAAAAATATTACAAAGAAAGAGAAGATGTCTACAAATTTTTAGGTAGGCCAAGATTGATGTTAAGGAATGTGTAAATATGTTTATGCCAGATTGAAGTAGAAGGATGTCTACAAATAATTAACTAAGCAATATTGAAGAAGATGAATGCCTACGAATATTTTGTTTAGACCAAGATTTAAATAGAAGAATATTTATATACGCTTTAGCTAGACCAAGATTGAAAAAAAAGAATACCAACAACATATGCTTTAATTCGACCCAAAATAAATAAATTTCAGTTTGTATATATTATTATGATAGTGAGAAAGAGTTGTAGTAGTGTCAATGCAAGACTAGTTCTTGCCCAAGTACAACACATACCTCCCTTGTAAATTAGTCATAGTACCTTTGGATTTTATTCACCTTAATCAGTGCTCCCACCTTCTCAAGAATTATTTTTTTCACCTTATGTGTTTTTTCAAATTCTTAGTTTTCTTGATAATTAAGTTTCATATAATGGTTCAACTAGTCTAATTTTCTTTGATCTTGTTCAAAAAAACTTTATCTATTTTAAATATATAAATCCAAATTCAATTCAAAAGAAGAAAAAAAATACTTACCTTTCTTTCTAGCTCTCACATTGCAAGTTTTGGTTTTGACAAAGCTAGTTTTTTTAAGCTTAGATTTCAATTGTAATATCAACAAATACTCAAATTTAAAAAGGAAGGACTGGTTGTGATGCCATTTTATGTATGGTTTAAAACTGGTAGTTTTGATAATGGTCATATTTCATTGTGTAATTCAATTACACTTGAGTTGTTGAAATACATTGTGAATGTTCTCATATAACTCTAGATTAAGTGTAACAAAAACAAATTTCAACATTCATGTCCTATTTTTTCTCCATATTCAAAAATTGTCTTGTTTAGTTCAAACTCCAATGTTTATATTGATAGATATTTAGATTTTAAAGCTGTAGATTTCAAGTGAAAAAAATTTCAACTATTGTAGTGAGTTGTTGCCAAGAAAATAAAAGAACCTATTTAGTGAACAAAATTGCCAAATAGTAATTTTTTTGTGCTCTCCCCATCCTTTTCCCGCATTTGAACAACCTATGTGCATGGTGGATTATGCCCTGGGGGTACCCCACAGTCCCCCTCTACCCATCCCTGGCCCGAGTCTAGCCTTGTCTTATGCAAACTATAGATCTTTCAGTGCCTCCCATGTCTTTGGTTGAAGTGCTAGCAATTGTGATTCTTCCTGAACCCCTTGGGTGGAGAGATATTCTAACCAATCATAAATAGAGCTTTCTCTCTCCTCCTCCTCATGGGGAAGAGGTTATTGTGTCTGGGATGGACTTTGATATTTCTAATTCGGTCAACGATTGGATTATCTCATCCATGGAGAAGGTATGTTCAGGATCATCATGGAAAAAATAGGCCCTTAAGCAGCAATTTTTTTTAAAAAATCAGAGTTAGGCAACTTGGTAAAATTTTGAATAAGTTATCTATATTATTTCAAAAATATGTAAGAATAGAATTTTAGAAAATTGAATTTAGTTTCTAAACTACTAGGTTTATTTTTAAAAAGAAAATCTATTTGGTGAAAATTTGAAATTTTAATGCAATAGTACTTAAATTTCAGGGAAAAAATAAAAGTAGGTGTTTGTCTAACCACCCTAACCACAATAAAATGATAATTATTTTTTATAAGATTTGAGATATAAGTAGAGATTCATGTCGAATGTGATCCATATTTTTTTGTAATTTTTTTCCAAGTAAATAATTAATTATAATTTTTTTATTACAACTTTTAAAAAATATAAAATTTATGTTTGACCACCTTAACTTGGTCAAAACTTCATGAAATTCAATTTATTTTTTAATCCTATAGTATGTGAAGCAGAATGTGACACATGTTTCAAATTCAAAAATGTGACACATGTTTCAATTTCAAAAATGTGATACCATTTGAAAGCTATAGATGTTTTTCAATCAACCTATCAATCAGGACTTTATTCACAATTCAAATAGAAAATGGATAATAATTATTTATTAAATTCAAAGTAAAACATAATTTATATTAGTGGAAAGCTGATAATATCCTTTAAAAACCCTTTTTGTTTCATCAATTTTGGGTAAAAAAAAGATCAACAGCCACATACCCTACACATACCCATCATATTGTTACTTTTTGGCCCATCATGATCCTGCACATACCTGGAATGTAGTAGTGGGTAGGTTTATCTCTTTTCACTCTACTATGGATATGGTTAGGAGTTGGGTTGTTGTTAAATGGTGACTCAAGGGAAGTTTGGAAATATTCGCTATGTATGGTGGGCTTTTCCTCTTCAAGTTCGCAGCACCAAAAGATCTGATATCTATTCTATCTTCAGGACCTTGGGTTTATGGTAAACATAGTTTGGATTTATGCCACTGGAAGCTAGGATTTAACCCTAATATAGACCTCAATAAGTTGGCTCCAATTTGGATTCACCTTCCTAGGTTGCCGCTGGAATACTAGAATGAATCAATATTTAAGAGCATTGGTGATTCCTTGGGACACTTCATCACTTCCGACTCCATTACCAGATCGAAGTCTAAGTTAGTGTTTTCTTGCTTCTACGTGAATATGTCTGTGATCAAATCTCTGCCTAACTTTGTTAAGCTCTACTCTAAGTTTAGGTCCTAGGTTCAACCTGTGTGCTATGAAAATGTTGTGGTATACTATCAGAAGTGTTCCAAACCCGGGCACCTTATTTCTAACTACAAGTCATCCTTTAATGAGGATCCTAACAAGGGAGATTTCGTTGCTCCTTCTGGTACTCCTAGAATTGAAGACCCATCCAAATATGGCTTTGCATCTTTGACAACTTTCTCTAACATTCCTAGCTTTGAGACTTTGTTGCCTGAGTTAGTGGCCAGCGAAGAATTTTCTAATCTTGATGTACCTATTCCTGATTCAATGACTAGGATTGATCTAACAAAGGGTCTTGCTAATCTATCCTTAGCTAAGAATATGGCTTGTGTTAATGTGTTGGAAGTAGATAATCCTACTTATAGCATGGCTTTTGGGGATGAGGTTCTTACTGGTGATGCATTGTTGGAGGTGGCCTTAGTAGGAACTAGTGAGACTGTTGGTTAAGAGGGTGAAATATGGGAGGATCTGAGCATGGGTGAAGCATCTACTTTCATCTCAAGGGATTTGAAACAAGATTCTACTACCGATGAGGAGAAATGGATAACTCCAAAGAAAAAAGGGAGGAAGAAAAAGGAAAATGTGGGAGGTGACTCCAAGCCAGGTAGGCCAAGCCAAAGATCCACAAGATTAAGAGAAACCACAAATGAGATTGCCTTGGGAAAATAGAGGACATTGGAAGTGTCCTCTAAGAAAGGTCAAAAATGAAGGTCATGTCTTGGAATGTGTGTAGGATTAATAGCACCCATAAGCAACTTTCTTTAAAGAACTATGATCTAGAACATAAGATAGATGTCCTAGTCTTACAAAAAACCAAAATGAAGAAAGCTAATTTTGATAATGTTGCTAAGTACTTATGGCCTAGGACCTCCTACTCTTATAGTGATGCTGAAGGGGCCTCTGGAGGACTAGCGGTTCTCTAGAACCCTTCTCAATTAAATGGCACTAAACTATTCTACTACTGGAATAGTGTCGGTGTTTCTTTTACCTTCTGAGGAAACTCTTGGTCGCTTATAAATGTTTATGCACCCAGCCAAAGGAATGCTAGATTAGTTCTATGGATGTCTCTTACTAACTGGATAAAAAAAATGGTGGTTATTGTTGGCTGGTGGCTATGGATTTCAACTCCCCCTATTTCCCTTAGAGAAAAGAGGTGGTCTGATCGACTACTCTAATAGCATGCTTGATATGGCTAACTTTTTGAGTTCTACGGGCTTGATTGATATAGACTTTTCAGGCCAAGCTTTTACCTAGTCCAACAAACATATGGGTGAAAACTTGATTCAAGTTAGATTGGATCGCTTCCTTTGTTCTAGTAATTGGTCTAGCTTGCTTAGTGCCACTTTGAGGGCTCTACCTAGGACTATTTCTTATCACAATCCTTTGTTGTTAACTTTGTGCGGTTAGTCTATTGTTGGACCTTACCCCTTCCACTTTGAAATCATGTGGAATTCCCACCCTGATTTTGAAATAAAAATTACTGAATGGTGGAATATCCCTGTGCATGGTTCCCCCATGTTCAAAATCTTTTTTAAGCTAAAACACATTAAATGTATGGTAAAGGGTTGGAACAAAGGGTCTTTGGGGATGTTTTCCAAGAGAAAAAAATCATTGGGGAAAAATTGAAAATGGTTCAAAAGATAATAGAGGGTGATATTATTCTTTCCACTTGCAACCAGGAGAAGGAGAACCAAAGTGAGTGGGAACAAATTCTTAAGAAAGAGGAATTTTCTAGAAATAGAAATACAGGGTGCAATGGCTAAACAAAGGATATAGGAACGCCTCCTTCTTTCATATTCCTATTTTCAAACATAAGAGGATAAACCCGATAAACAAGTTAAACAATGCTCAGGGAGAGGTTGTTTGTTCACCCTCCCTTATTAGTTTAGTGGTTGTGGACTACTTCTAGAAGGCTTATGCTCATGTTGAAGCTCCTAACCTAGCTCTTGACAGTCAGATACTAGACTCGCTTCTAAATTTAATTTCTTAGAATGACGATATGGGGATCCTCAATGCTATCACACATGAGGAGGTTAAGTTGGCCACATTCAGTATGGGGGACTTCAAAGCTCTTGGCCCTGATGGTTTCCCTTTGGCTTTCTTTCATACCTTCTAGGAGATTATTGGTGAGGACCTTGTTCTAGTTGCTCGTGATTTCTTTAAATTTGGTAAGCTTCTTAAGAAACTAAATCACACATTGATTGCTCTTATTCTCGAGATGTCTAATCTTCAAATTTTGGTTGACTTTCACCCTATTAGCCTATGCAATACTTTTTATAAAATCCTATGTAAAATTTTGATCAACTACATCAAACTGCTCCTTGACAAAATTATCAACCCTACTCAAAAAAGGTTTTTTCCTGGTAGGCATATCCTTGATGCTACCATCACAACACATGAACTAGTTCACTCCATGGATAGGTGCAACTATGCTAGTGTGACCCTTAAGCTTGACATATTTAATGCATATGACAAGGTGATCTAGAATTTTGTCCCTAAATTTCTTGCTAATTTTGGATTCAATCAATTAGTGATCAATCTTATTATGGAATGTGTTACCATAGTTAAGTACTCTATTTTGGTTAATGGTTCTCCTTTCAAGTTTTTTCATGCTGGGAGAGGTATCAGACAAGGAGACCCCCTATCTCCCTATTTGTTTATAATGGTGGCAGATGTTCTAAGTATAAACTTCTCTAATATGTTGATGGAGGGGTCAATAAAAGGAATTAAGGCTACTTTTACCCTTGGGCTGACTGTGATTCATCAATTTGTGGATGATACTTTTCTATTTGGGAAAGCCTTTGTGTTGGAAGCCAAGAAATGGAAAAATTGTCTCAACAACTATGCTGCTTGTTCTGGACAATGCATTAACTACAATAAAATCATGATTTACTTCTTTAACAACACTCCTAACCTGTAAAATCAGGTGACTATTGTTTTGGGCTATCAGAGGGGTTCTCTTCCTTCAGTTTATCTTGGGTTACCCCTAACTATCAAAGAAGTCACTTTGGAGTTTTGGAATTCTATTCTTGAGAGGATTCAAAGGAAGCTTGTTGGGTGGAAAGGCTCTTTACTCAACCATGTTGGTAAACTTTAGCTTCTTTCTATTGTTCCTCAAGGTATCCCTATCTATTTCCTATCCATTTTTAGGATACCTAGATATATTGCTGAAAATTTTGAGAAAATCCAAAGGTCTTTCCTCTAGTCGGGCACTAGGAAAAAAAGAAGCTCACTTTGGTTAAATGGGATAAGATTTGTCAACCAAAAAGTTGTGGTGGTCTTGGGATAAGAACCATTTCTAATTCTAATAAAGCTCTTATGGATAAAGTGGGTTGGGATCATCTAAGGGATAGGGAGGATTAGTGTGAGATAATGAATGCCAAATGCCTTCAGAACCGGTCGTTGATTCACTACCTTTCGGAGGGTCACCCTTCGGGGTCCTTGGTTTGGAAGGGAATTTGCAGTCTATAGGACCTTATGAGGAATTAGATCAAATGGCAGATAGGTAATGGTAATAAAATTAGATTCTATGAGGACTCTTAGTTACTTGAATCTCTACTGGAATCATTTGAGTTTAGGTTTCTTAAGGGTTGGGCTTAACAACTGTTTGATATATATATTAGTGATAACCTCATAGGGGCCCTAAGAGCTAGGAAATGGAATGACATTATCCTTTGTTGTCCTTTATCCCATAATTTGTGTCTTCTTTCCAAGATGTTGTAGGAGTTGCTCTCCCTCACTAGAATACCCTCTTCTCACCATGGGGATGAGTTCTTCTAGATTCATGATAGGTGATCTTACTATTAAATCTGCTTACATTTAGATGACTGATCAGAGTGTGGTCAATGATCTATGGAAGAAGATTTGGAATCGATACATGATACCGAAAGTTAACTTCTTCTGGTGGACTATATGTCGTAACAAAATTATTACTCAAGAGAACATGAGGAAAAGGGGATTTCAGATCCCCAATAGATGCCTTTTGTGTAAATGTAACGAAGAATCAGTTGATCATTTTCTATTACACTTCCCTTTTGCAGTGGAGGTGTGGGAGCTGGCTCTCAAAAGATTGGGGATTCAGTGGATTATGTGTAAGGACATCACATCTTTTATTTTGAGTTGTTTCAACCCTTTACCCATCCTTTAACTAGTGAAATATGGAACCAAGTTCCTCCCATTATATGCTGGTGCTTATGGAAAGAGAGGAACAAAAGGATTTTCAAGAACACTGAGATGAAACTGAAAGAGGTGTTTGGTATTGGAGCTCAGCCCATTGTAGAAAATATCTCTCTCTTCAAAGGGAAAACCAAGAATAAAGGCCCTACTGAGATTGAAATAAGCATAGCTAAAGCGTGGCATCAAAACCTGGATGCCAATTCTTATGACAACTCCAAGATTCTAGCTCAAAGAGCCACTATTTGGGAACCCCCTAACAGGGGCGAGTTTAAACTAAATTTTGATGGGGCTCCTAAGGGAAACCTGAGTAGAGCAAGTATAGGAGGTGTGATCAGGGATGATAGAGAAAATTTAGTGGTTGGTTATGCTAGGGGGATTGGTCTTCATTCTTCTATGATAACAGAAGCTAGATCACTATTAAAGGGCTTACAGATAGTTATTTCCTTGGGGATAGAGAACCTGCACATTGAAGGTGACTCTAAGTCCATTATTGACACTATTAATTTTGATAAACTGTTGGGGTGGAACACTAAGGACATTCTTCTTGACATTAGATTCCTTATGTCTAAGTTAACATTAAAAGTGGCCAGTCCTATTTACATAGAGGGGAACCAAATTTCTGACTTCTTAGCCAATTTTGGCACACACTGGAGATTGTCCAAATGCTAGCATGATTTAAGTATACTTCTGTCTAATATTCAGAGTATTATAGTGAAGGAACAAAGCCCTTACTTGACCCATGATGAAAACACATGTGCTTAGCTGCATTTCTGGGGGATCCACATGCTTATTTGTTGGGCTATGTGGTCTTATTGTTTTGATGAGATGGATGACTAGTTGTATCAATGGGATGGATAACAAGTGGATTTTTTCAAATTATGGGATGGATCCTGTTTTGAAAAAGGAAATCATGATTTGTTACGACAAGTATTGGATGATTAATTTTAAGCTAGACCATACTTGTCATAATCTCCTTATCAAATTCTTTTTTTTTTATTTTGATGTGATTGTAATTATGAGATAAAGCTCCTTTTTGGCTTTTCTTTATCCACTATTTTGGTTCCACTCCTTATAGATTCTATCTATGGTATAAATAAATTTGGCCAACCTTTAAATGCTATCAATTTAGAGATTTCTAACTATGGCCCTACTACTATCCTGCGTAGATTTTTGTGTGTTATACTACTTGGAAGGAAATCCTTCCCTTCCTATCATGTCCTTTTTTCTTAGTTGTTTGTGTGATGACATCCTCATTAATGCCTCTGCTAAGATTGTTTCAAGGAAATTATTTACTCATGCGTGTGACCTATCCTTAGGATTGATTTCCAAAGAATGTCATTTATGGCTTAAATTCCTTATTCTATGGGTGATTTTTCACCTTGCTATTATCTCTAACCTTCTATTTTTTCAGGGTTCCTATTTATACTATGTATAGTGTGGAATCATGGGGGGTGATAGGGTGTGGAATTGAGCTGAATAATTGCAACGAATTTCACAAGGATCTACTAGTCTGGCACATTTGTGTCAAAGTTGGTATTTCTCCTTTCATAGAGAGACTTGTGGGCTATGACCCTAATCTGTTGACCCAGTTTGTCAACTCTTGGAAGAATCACCATGTTTCTTTGGGTGGCATCTCCTTTATGGTGGATGAGGAAGTGATTGCACAGGTGATGAGTCTCCAGTGCACTGGCATGAAGCATCCAAAATATTCAAAGACCTAGGATAATGATAGTATGAACAAATTATTTGTGGTGGATGAGAAACCAATGCACAACTAGTATGGGTTTGAATGGGAGGATCTTCCTCAGTCATGGAACCAAGTGTGTCTTACATTGATGAAATATGTCACTCTGGAAGGTAGGTACAAGACCTATTACTTCTACCATTTCCCCTTGTTAAATCACCTTAGGCATAAAGTTTTACTGAGCTTTCCCTTTTTCTTGCTTATGGACCTTGAAAACTTGGTTGAAAAATGTGTTGATTCTACCACTTTAAATCCAAATGAACCTACTCCCCTGCCACTCCACCAGGGTCTTATCCTAAGAATCTACCACTTTCATCTGGCTTTATGCCCTTTGAAACCTATTTTGACCATCTAAATTAAGGAAATTGAGCCCCTTAGTATGACCAACTTATCTCCAACTGAATCTAAAGGCCCTATCAAGAAGAGTCACCTAGTCCCTATTAATTCTCAAAAACCCAAACTAGCTACTAAAAAAATTAAGGGTATCAAGGGAGCTGCCCAAACCAATGTGGTGGCTAGCCTATGTGACCTCAAGTCTACCCCCACTAAGACTTCCAGTAAGCCTGCCCCAAAAAAGAAAGGTAGGGAGAAGAAGGAGCCTCTGAATAAAGGGAAAAATGTTGTGAGCAAGGACTCGTTGGGTGATATTGTGGTTACAGAGACTATGGTTATTGGTGATGCCATCATTCGGTGCTCTGGTAGGTTGGAAAAGAATAGGGAAAAAGTGGAGGTTAGAGATTCAGACATTGGAGAGGAGCTGTCGGATAGCAAAGATAGCAGAGTTGAAGAGGTGTTGAAGGGAGAGGAAGGTGAGAAATCCAGAGGTCCCTTCTCAATTTCTAACAAGAGTACAGCTCAGAAGGAGGTTTTGGCCTCTCACTCATCAAAACCGTTGGATATTAAGTAGAATGATCTCGACTACACAACGGGTGGTGGGGAGGAGCCTTGTGTGTTGAAAGAAAGAATGGACAAACTGAACGAAAAATTCTATGGTTTGACTTGCTTCACAGTCAAGTTGGTTCACTATGTCACTAGTACCCTGTCAGCTGCCATGAAGGATGAGATGGAGATGAAGAAGACTGAAGACCACTAGGAGTGGATCGATGATGATATGGTTCAACTTCTATCTAAAAAATGGGAGAATGCAAGTTAATCTATTGTTGGTCTATTGTTGGTCTATGTGTTGTTTGTCTGCATCTATTCTTTGGTTAGGTGTTTTCTTTTGATTTTTTTTTTATCTTGGACTCGTTTGGACCTTGTGGCTCTTTGTGAAGGGTACAACACCCTAAATATGTTGCTTACTTTATAAAAAACAAAATTGTAAAAGCTATAACAACCCAAAAATTGTAGGATTTGGTAGTTTTATGATATTTTAAGGGAGAAATTATTTGAATGTTCTAAGATCAAAAAAATAATATTGTTTTAGGAAGTTTAGGGAGGACAAGGAGAAGACAATTTTTTCATAATGGGGATCTTTTTCTCTAGAAGTAATTAACTAGTCTATATTTACAAAGGGAAAACCTAAATTTTTCTTCAATATGTTGCTTACATTTATTTACTTTATAGGATAGAATTGTTCAATTTTTACAACTTAGCTTTTGATGTAGACCTTTTTTTTTCAATTCAAAGAAAAAATATAGTATAATATATCTCGTCTCATGACTCCCAACTTTCCTTGAAATTCAACAATACACCTCTTTGCTTGATATAGAATATACTTGGGTCTATTCTATGTAGTGAAATAGAAGCTTCACAATTTTGTAGATCTTTTTCATTCAAGTGCAAAGGAATTGATCTATAGTTCCTCTAGCAATTTCTAGTTTCATAAAATTTCCCTACCAACACTCGACAAGAACTATGCTACACTACAACCCTTCTTTTCTTATAAGCATGAGCATAAAATTTGTTCATTATGTTAGCTTAGAAATATGACAATTGATTATAATTCTATTACATTCAGGATGATATCAAAGATTTTATGCTCATGGAGTATTATGTATCACAAATATATATAATTTAAAGAAATCAATAACCATTTACAAATCTTAAAATTAAAATTCATGCACTCATTGATCTTCATATCTATATAAACAAATTGGAAAACTATATGTGGGGGGATCTATAGGATATGTTGATAGAAATCAATGAATATTTCAATATCTAGAATTCATGGTGGGGATGAACTTAACTATTCTCAAATTTATAGAAACCAATTAGAAGACTTCACATGTAGAAATTGAGCTAGTCAAACAAAATCCAAGCTTGAGATTTTGAATTAATCTATTTTAAAATCTGAAATACTAAAAACTTTAGAGAAAAAATTAGACGAAGAGATGGTTTTTAAATGCTTTAAAGAATTTGGATGTAAAAATAATCATAATGTGGGTTTAAACTTGCTTCATATCTAACTTCACATTTGATAAAAGGTTTAGTAAATATGTCAACTCTAAGAATGATAACTATAAGCATCAAATCATATTTATAGGAGATAGAAGCAAGAAGTATTTAAGTTGAAGGTTTAGGCCTTTGTGTTACTTTAATGTTTCTTAATGATGTGGACCCAATATTATTGGTTAGTTTGATTAAAATTTTCAATTTAGATTGAATTAACATTTGAAACAATTAACTTTTTTATATTTTACATCTAAAATATAATTAAAATTAGTTAAACCTATGCTTATATTGGAGATAGAAGAAATAGAATATAGTAAATCGGATTAAAAATCTCAAGATGTTGAACTTTGTAATTTAGATAGTATGTTCTAATTCTTTGGGGTACAAATTTAGGTGGCATAGTCAATGAGATTAAAAATACACATTTAGTGACATGAAATTTTGTGGGCCTAGACAATGACATGTGACAAGGTTTGACATGATAGGATTGTCAAGAAAAACATGAAGAAAGATAACAAATTTGGAAGTGGAAGAAAAAAAAATGAATTTTAATAACTCAAGAGGACTATATTTCATAAGATGAATACATGAATAAATGGATCAAAACACTTTTCAAATCTTGAAATTCTTGATTTTTATAACTTGTAGAATTTTTAGGGAATTTGGAAAAGGTAGAAACAATGAAATCTATTAATAGAATGAAATAGCCTATATCATGATCCATGAAAAAATTGAAATCAAAATAAATGGTTTTGAGTCTAGAGAAGCTCAAAGAATAAGAACATTGGAAAAACTAGGCAAAGCCCTCTAAAATTAAATAATGTAAACTATACAATCTAGTTTAAACAATTAGGAGTTCAAACATAAAAGCAGAGCAAGAATTACTTAAAATGGGGAAATGAAACTAGAGAAGTAGTAATCAAGAACTTGAAGGCATTGAGAAAATAATGATAAGATTAAACACACCCGATAAAATGAGAATTAGGGAATTGATCAGCATATAATAATAAAGGTCTAGGTAAATATAAATTGAAACAAGATCAAAATCACTAAGAATAAGACATTGCCCAGGGGAAAACACCGCATGTGAAAAATTACAAATATAAACCTTCCAATTTAACCAATGTATAAAATAAAAAACACTAACATCATAATTACAAATGTTTAATAGGGGATCTTAGGCTTGAAATAAACTAGGGCTTGTTGTGGTCTCAATTCCTTCAAGAAATATGGGTTGTAGCTCATCATCATCATCATCATCATCATCATCATCATCATCTAACTAATGCTTTATTTTACTACATAAATATTGTAAGTGAATAACATAATCATTAGTAGACATTATATATTTGGTCATATATAGTCAAATTGGTTTAAATTATTCTCAAGCCCATATTAACATGGAATTTTCCTAAGAAATATATGGCTAGCTTATAAAAAATGGATATGATTGGGAGGTAAATAGTAGAATCATTGAATAATATGGCCCCTCAATGTTTGTGGAAAAATTTTAATCAATATTTTATCCTCATATGTAAAATGTAAATATGCAGCATTAAAATCTTCTAAATGAACATGAGGATCTCCTTTTCCATGACATAATTCAAATCTATTTGTCGTAAAACCAAGAAAATGGGTGTGTCACCATTTAAATGTAAGAGGAATGTGATGTAGGGGGAGGTGCAAAAAGTGGCCAATTTTTTTTTAATTTTTTGAAAGGCTATAACATGCTTGCATTATGGCTTGGTATGACTGAGCCTAAGGCTCAGTCACACCGACTAGGCTATAACGCGCTCGTGTTATAACATGAGTGTGATATAACCTATTATAACAAAAAAAAGTACATCGAATTCATTTCATTTTCATTATCATTTTTTCTTGCTCATGGCTAGCAAACACTACCATTGTGCACTCACATTCTGGAAGCATCAAATCTTGCAATTCCTTCATTGAATCTTTGCAATTTCTTCATTAGGGTGCTACCACATCAATGGAAAGGTTGAATAAGTAAGCATTATTAGTTTTTTTAAAATTTATTGTTAAATAGGTAAATTTAGATTGTTTTTTATGTTTATTTATTTAATTTATAGGAGTTCATAATCAACCTAAAAATCCTCCTCAAAAATTGTTCTCCTCCTTGTGAACAAGCACATGAACAAAATCCTAAACAACCACAGTAACAATCTCATCCAACAATTCCTCAACATCCTTGTCATACTCAACAAAATTTAATGGGGGAAATTGAAAACAATAGAAAACAAATTGAGGAGATGATCGCAATGTTGAATGATCCTGTAAGTTCAACCTTAGAAAGAAACACACTTGCAAATTTAGTTCAAGCTATGTTAACACATGTATATGCAATTAGCAAGCAATTAAGTGGTTGGGTAGATAAGAGGTAGGAGTGTAGGAATTTTTATGCAAATAAATTATAATATAAAGAATTAAAAGATGAAAAAATTACAAAATATGATTTGTGCTCACTATTCACTAACCCATGTACAAATCAAACTCTTGACCTTAATAGCAAGAGGTTTCTTATCCATTGGTGCAACCACCAAGGGATTAGGAACAATTTTTGGAATAGGTGGTGAATGGTTTTTGACCATCCACTATACAACAATAACAAGGTCCCCTAATATTTCTTGAGGAAACTCTACTGTGAGTTCATCCTTAAAAAAATCCCCAACACTTTTGATATATGGGACTTTCAATGGAGAGGTGGTGGGTTAGCATAGGATAGACCAGGTGCACGTTAGGATCTTCAAAAACAAGTAAGATGAGCACTCACTATGTTGGCTTATGAGCATGTTGTTATCCCTTCCATCATGAAGGAGAGTGTCAAGGTGGACACTGCTATCTATTAGCTATTTGACCTGGATTATCATCTAGCATGACAGTCCTGCAGTACAACACTAGCCAAGGGATAGTTTGAGGGGTAGGGTTCCACCCCATTATTGTTAGCTTTGCAGGTCATCCTATACATATAATCCAACAAGAATTTAGGAGGCTGGTGTGTAGGATACGTCTATAGCTACAAAGTTGGTGATGGAAAATGACATTTTGAATGAGGCTTTTGACGTTGATACTCAAGTAAATGTTAACATGTCCATTGAATTTAATTTATTAAATTTCATTTTTGAAATGTAAGACTAACTAATTTAATATTTTAATGATTGTAATAAAATTTCAAGGTCACAGTGTTGATACTGGATAAACCGACCCTCCACCTATTTTTAACTCCACTACATCTACTACTGAGGCATGTAACTAGTAAAAAAATATAAATATTACATGTTAGTAGCATTGTTATATGAATGGTATTCTAACATCTGATTTTGTATGATGAATAGGTTAATGTCATTCCATCACCATGAGACCACATTTCTTTGAGGAATTTTTTCAAACAATTCACTACATTAAGAATAGAAACCAATCCTTTAGCCAAAATTCCCCTCCAATCCTTTTCAAGTTCCTCATCCTCATCCTCAATTTACCAATCCATGGAAGCTTCCAACTCTTATTCCACTTGTTAATATCCCAACCCCTCCCTCTTCATGTCATGATCCCCCTCCATCTCATAACCAAGACCACACTATACCATCCACCTCATCCCAACATAATACCATAGAGAAGGCAATGAACTGTTTGAAAAAATGCCTCAAATAAATGCAGTCCCATGGTGATGGATTGCCATGATACATTTGTTTGTCATGGCCTTCCATCACCATGAGACCGCATTTCTTTGAGGCATTTTTTCAAACAGTTAACTTCCTTATCTATGCTACCACATTTTTTGTACATGTCTACCAAAGCACTTTATCAAATGGTTCACCACCTTGCTGCTATCGATAAAAGACTAAAATAGGTGCTTTCAAATGAGCTATGGATAGGGAAAATAGTAAGCATGATAGTAAGAGTTATATAGTTCAATAAGTACTAAAAAAAAAAATCATTATCTCATACATTATAATTCATGACCTTCATCACTATTGTAGCTTTCATGATTGAATATTTTGTTGTTTTATGTTCAAATGTTGCAAGCGGAAACACCTCCAGATGTTCATAGGTAAATGGAGCTTGGTTTTTCTTCTGCTATAGACTCCTCGATGCCTCTCACAGGGGTATGAGGTAGATTACTAAGCTTAAAATTGCAATCATTGTTATAGCTATTAATTAGTGAAAAATAAAATGATTATTGATTCATAGTTTAATTTCTCTTTGGATGGTTTCTATAGGACTTCAAAATGCCACCACATAGGCATGTGAATATTTCCCCTGAGGAGAGTGATCATCTAGTGGTGGTAAGTGATTATTTTGTTAAATATATCATTTTTTATAATGTAATTTATATAGAAATGTATTTATGTGTTATCGTAATAGATAAGGCTTGATCAAGAACTAAACCCTAAGAGGAGCACTAGGAGCACTCTTTGACCTTAAAGTAAACGAGTGATAGACTTATCACCATCCAGTTAACTAGCAAAGGGAAAGAGTTTGTTTCAAGATCATGGAGGCTAATGACCTTTTATGCCAGGGTCCTTTTTTGTATGCCTATATGGAATTTTGGACATATTTTGTATTGCATATATTTGACATTGTATGCCTAAATGAAATTCTTGTAAGCCTATATGGCTATTTTGTATATACTTTATACTTATATCGACATATATTTGTTGGTGTAATTAATATTTAATTACACATTTGCATAAGTTTACTTAGGCTTTATTTAATTCCTAAGTTTTAGGCTTTCATCTTTACCTTATTGAGCTATCTTGTTGCTCAAGATAAGATTAGGTTTATGCATCTTTGCTTTTATAAAGCAAATCATATCTTGTAATTAATTGAATTCTTGAATAATAATGTTGCACATCCTTTTGCAATAGCTCTTGTTTTTTATGTTTTTCTCTTCTATGGAAGGTCTATTCTGGTTTGCAAATTAGATCTTGGTTTCTAACATGGTATCAGAGCCATGATTTGCAGCCCCTTCTCAGATTTTTGAGAAAATTATTGCAGGGTCCATTCAGGATTCCTCGAGGGTATCATGCCTTGAGTTCATTCATGAGGTGTTTTGGATTAGATCGGGCCTCACCATTGGATTCAGAGCACTGGAAAAAGTTAGGATTGGCTTTTATTTTATAGATTTTGGCCATCATTTGCCAGATCTATGAGGGTTTCAGGCTGGGAGATTTTTTTCAAGTTCTAGACATAGCCAAATTTTCAGAGCAGTTTGAGTAGAAATAGAGGTCACCATTGTGTTCGCAACAGCTAAAAACCCTAAGATCACCTTTTGTTTCATCAATTTTGGTGAAATTTGTTTCTGAGGAAAAAAAAAATTGCCTGGGGGGCTGTACGGCCTCCCCAGAACACTCCATGAGGCACGAAAATAGAGAATTTTTTTAAAAAATGTGTTTTTCAAATTTTGTGTGGGCGCCTCCAATTATAGGGAATTCCACCACCCTGTGGCCACTAGGTAGCCACCAGCCCACCGTCACCGCCGATGGCCACCGCCCAAGCACCGCCGGCAAGCCAGCCCCCATGGGCCTCGAGCAGCATAGGCCGCAGTCACATGGCGGACCAGGCGCTATGCGCCCAGCCCTCACCCAGCCGCTTAGCCCCCTTTGCAAATCTGTAGGTCATATGGGTGACCAGGAGCTCTGCCCCAGCCCCCAGCCACCAGCCCCCTGGTCCTACATGGGACCAGGGGCTTATTTTTTTAGCCCCCTGGGCTGCCTACAGGCCTTATTGGCCTTTCTGGAGTTGTCTTCATGAAATCCAGTGTATCTTTTGCATACGATCTCCATTTTTTGTAAACGAGATACCATTGGAAAGCTGATTCTAGCGCCAATCTAGTGGTGCTGGTTTTTTTACCAGATTTTGCTCCAGATTTGTTTTGCAGGCCTTTGAACTCAGATATTGCTGTTTTCACTCCGGAGGGCATATCTTTTTACTCGGTGATCCTTTTTTCATCATTCTTGTGGCATTGGAAAGATGATTCAGTCCTCTACAAAGATTTTAGGTCTATTTTATTTTTTTGTTTATGAATGTTTAGTATGATCTCCTTTTACAATCATTGGGTTATTGTAATAAATGAACTATGATAAAGTTCCATTCGGGGGGGTTTCTTGCATAATAAATCTAATTAGAGTGTTGTTTTTCACTTTGATCTCCATTTTCATATTGTTTTGATGGAAACTCGCATGAGTTTATTTGGTCTCTTAGTTTCTTTTGGCCATATCTTTGCTTAGCTAGAAACATCATTGATTCACATCGGTTCACACTTTAGATTGAGAGCCTATGGTTAATGATCCGCATTGGATCCATCTCAGTTTGAAGGCCATTTTTTTATGGTTAATGTTCTATAGTCTTTATAGTACTCCTTCCCATGGAATATTTTTAGTCTTAGTTTGGCATTGGCATCGAGTTACACGGCTTCCAGATTATGTCATCATCTCATCTACTGTTGCTTCACAGATTCCAGAGTTGTTCTAGTTTGTGAGTTTTTGAGTGTTCCGTGGCATCGGGTCTGCTGTCACAGTATCATGATTTCGATTTTGGTTTCAATTGTAGACAGAAGTATCTTTCCTTGCTTGTCAGATTGCGGTTCCAGTGTTACTCCACAGTGATCTTCCAGTGCTTCTTTACAGCAGTCATCTCATTGTAGGGGGGTTTTGTCCCACTGGGTCTTCCTTCTCTACTTCATTATTGTATTTGTACTTGGGTACCTAATCAGGCCTTGTTGCCGAGACCCATTCATGGTTTCTTGCATTCATCTTAGTCTTAGGTGCATGCTTTATTTGCTTCTCCCTAAGTTGCACTTATGGGGGGTGTTGGTGTAATTAATATTTAATTACACATTTGCATAAGTTTACTTAGGCTTTATTTAATTCCTAAGTTTTAGGCTTTCATATTTATCTTATCGATCTATCTTGTTGCTCAAGATAAGATTAGGTTTATGCATCTTTTCTTTTATAAAGCAAATCATACCTTGTAATTAATTGAATTCTCGAATAATAATGTTGCACATCCTTTTGCAATAGCTCTTGCTTTTTTTGTTTCTCTCTTCTGTGGAAGATCTATTCTGGTTTGCAAATCAGATCTTGGTTTCTAACAATATTGATGTATGCCTATATGGTATTTGGTTAATACAAATACTTTTTATCCATGTTGTCCATATTTTCATTATAAATCCACGCTTCAATAGATATGAGTTACATGTATTCAAGTGTATACTTTACAACTTACATTTATACTTTGTGACTTACATGTATTCCAATGTATACTTTGTGGCTTACGTGTTTTCATGTGTATACCTTGTATTCATGCATGTACACTTTGTATTAATTTTTATACTATGTATTCATGTGTATACTTCAAGTCTTATGTGTATTTAAGTACTTGTGCTTCACTTATTCACTTGTATGATTCACTTATTCACGTGTATACTTATTAATTGGTTAGCCCTAGCATTGCTCATTTCTTTCCTTCATGGTTTTTCTTGAATATTTATTAATTGATACTAAACAATTTTATTAGTTGATGCTAAACAACTTCAATATTTCCAAAAATGATTCACCAATGATTTATCATTTACTTATGTGTTAATTCAATATGGAATCCAAGGAAGAATCTAAAAGGGATAAAGCTAGGAAGATAGGGAATATGGATATTTATAGTGTAACCTATTGTACATTTTGTATACAAACATCTAATGGCTCTTGTATGTTTTTCTATTATGTTTTCTACTTTTTGTATGGACCATTTTCATAGGTGTATCATCACTTCTCTCAATTTTTATCCTTCTCCCTTTCTAGCTCCCCACCTCCACTTGTGGTATTCTAAAATAATCTCTAGTTTGTGGTGAGCACCTAATAAGATTCAAAGGAGTCATTACTATTCCCTTATTTGTCTTGTGTGATTTTATTAATTCTTGGCTAGTTACAATGTATTTCATAGTTAGTTTTATGGAGATGGAACCTCTCATTCTTTGCAGTGGGAAATTTTAGTTAGATTCCTCTTCAATAAGAGCTAGAGTTAATTGTTTCTTTTGCTTTCTTTGAAATACTCATTGGAGTTGGGTCAGGATAGTTTTAAATGAAATATATGGTTGAGTGTATGTATAGGTTGTGAATTTTTTGTTAGCCCTAGCATTTCTCATTTCTTTCCTTCATGTTTTGTCTTGAATATTTATTAATTGATACTAAACAACTTTATTAGTTGATGCTAAACAACTTTAATATTTCCAAAAATGATTCACCAATGATTTATCATTTACTTATGTGTTAATTCAATATGGAATCCAAGAAAGAATCTAAAAGGGATAAAGCTAGGAGGAGAGGGAAGATGGATATTAATAGTCCAACCTATTGTACCTTTTGTATACAAACATATAATGGCTCTTGTATGCTTTTCTATTATGTTTTCTACTTTTTGTATGGACCATTTTCATAGGTGTATCATCACTTCTCTCAATTTTTATCCTTCTCCTCTTCTAGCTCCTCACCCCCACTTGTGGTATTCTAAAATAATCTCTAGTTTTTGGTGAGCACCTACTAAGATTCAAAGAAGTCATTACTATTCCCCTTATTTGTCTTGTGTGATTTTATTAATTCTTGGCTAGTTAGAATGTATTTCATAGTTAATTTTATGGAGATGGAACCTCTCATTCTTTGCAGTGGGAAATTTTAGGTAGATTCCTCTTCAATAAGAGCTAGAGTTAATTGTTTCTTTTGCTTTCTTTGAAATACTCATTGGAGTTGGGTTAGGATAGTTTTAAATGAAATATATGGTTTAGTATATGTATAGGTTGTGAATTTTTCTAGCACCAAATCTACTTATGTAATTACCTACTTGGTTTGGAAACTTGGAGGTTTTGATTTTTACTCCTTTTTCATCACCAAATGATATTATTGTTATTTCACTTACTTGAATTTGAGGATTTTTTGGAGTGAAGGAATAGGTGGGATTGAAATGATCCTTCTCATATATGTCATCCCATTTATTACCCAAGGAAAAGTGACTTGGTTTTTCAACCATGTGTCCAACTTATTGCCCATATTTTCACCAATTACTTATTCTATATTCACTCCAACCAAGCTTCTTAAGAGAATGCATTTTTTAATTATAGGTGATATGCAACTAATTTCTTCTAGAACATTTGATATGATTGTGAAGGAGTAGGCATAGGGGTTGTAATATCTCATGTATCAACATATATTTATACCTCTTTTTTGGGCTATTTTTAGCTTCTACTTATGATCAACACTCTAGTGTGAACTTGTTAATATCATTGTTCTTGATTCTCTTTAGCTAGGTCATAAGCCACCATGTGGGATCATATTTAAATTGACCTATGATTAGGTTTAGCTACATAAATATTTTAAATTTTTTCTAGAATCTTGAAAAAATTCCTCTTTACAACCATATTGTTTTGAGGTCAAGGAGGATAACTCAAAAATTTCTTTCTCTTTCTATACTTGAGGATGATCATAGGGTATGTGCAGGATCATCATGGAAAAATTAGGCCCTTAAATGGCACAAAATTCAAAAAAATCAGAGTTGGGCGACTTGACATAAAAATTTGAATAAGTTATCTATATTATTTCAAAAATATGTAAGAATAGAATCTATATAAAATTGAATCTAGTTTCTAAACTACTAGGTTTATTTTATTTATTTTAAATCTATTTGGTGAAATTTTGAAATTTCAATGCAGTAGTACTTAAATTTCAGGGAAAAAATAAGAAGTAGGTGTTTGTCTAACCACCCTAACCACATTAAAATGATAATATTTTTTATAAGATTTTAGATGTAAGTAGAGGACTCATGTTCGGATGTGATGCATATTTTTTTAAATTTTTTTCCAAGTAAATAATTAATTATGATTTTTTTATTACAAATTTTAAAAAATATAAAAACTCGTATGTCTGACCACCTTAACTTGGTCAAAACATCATGAAATTCAATTTTTTTTAATCCTATATTATTTGAAGCATAGAATGTGATGCATGTTTTAGATTCAAAAAATGTGATACTATTTGAAAGTTATAGATGATTTTCAAACAACCTATCAATTAGGATTTTAGTCATAATTCAAATAGAAAATGAATAATAATAATTTATTAAATTCAAAGTAATGCATAATTTATATTGGTGGAAATATGAGAATCTCCTTTAATAACCCTTTTCATTTCATCAATTTTGGGTAAAAAAAGTCATCAACCACATACCCTACACATACTCATCATATCGCCACTTTTTGGCCCATCATGATCCTGCACATACCCCATACAAGATTTTAAGAGTCATGTATCTTTCTCATTTGTGATTAGAACCATAATAGGAATAAGAAAGTTACCTAAATACTAATATTAAGAGTAATCAATCCAATGTAAGTAATGTTATCCACATAGTACTGGGATCATAACCCCTTCAAGAAAAAAATGTTTAGGCTTTCCTTAAATATTTTTGACACCCAAATGTTTTACCTCTTTCATGCAATCATATGTTTTTCCTTTGTTTTGCATGCCATGATAAGAAATCAAACCAGTTGAACGTAGCTCAGAGTGATTTTGCATGTTTGGTTGTGAAAGAGGATAATGCCTAGCATAAACGTACCCATTAGGACATGTTGGAATAATTGATTTGGTTGTACGAGTTGCAGAATGAAAGTTGTACCACTTTGTAACTTTACACGACTTACATTTGATAATTTTCTCCTCAACTGCAAAGTCATCACCATAGGAAAATGTCTTTGAGATAGAAAAAATTGAGAGTTTATTGTAGAGGGGCCAAACACAATCCTATAGCCTTAGACAAAGAGTTTGTAAGAATCACAATTTTTGAGTAATAGATCATCAAAGATTGCAACCATTTTGCACTTTAGACTGTTAAGGGATCGAGCTACTTGAATGTAGCTCAAAGTGAATCAATGTGTTTGGGTGTGAATTAGGACCACGCCTAGTGTAAACATACCCATATGGATGTCTTGGAACATTCAGTTTGGTTGTACGAGTTGCAAAACAAAAGTTTTCCCAATTTGCAACTTTGCACTACTTGTATTTGGCAACTTTTTCTTCAACTAAAAATTCATCACCATGGGAAAACTCCTCTATGATAGAAAAAATAGATAGAGGTTATTGTATAAGGGACCAACATGATCCTATAGCCTTAGAAAAATATTTTGTAAGCAACACAATTTTTGAGTAATAGTCTGTCAAATATTCACTAGTACACAAACAAAAATATATGACTAAATAAACTACTAAAAATTGTATATAATTGACTAAGTTTAGTCATCATGTGACTATTAGTGGTTTATTTTTAGTCATTTATAACACTACCAAATTTATGACTAAACTATTTTAGTCATTTATTTAGTAATTGATTTAGTCATTGATTTGGTCATTGATTTGGTCATTGATTTAGTCATTTATTTAGTCATTTATTTGGTCATATATTTAGTCATTAATTTTAGTCACATGACTATTTTAGTGGTTTATTTGTAGTCATTTATAACACTACCAAATTTATAACTAAACTATTTTAGTCATTGATTTGGTCATTGATTTGGTCATTGATTTAGTCATTAATTTAGTCATTTATTTAGTCATATATTTAGTCATTAATTTAGTCATTAATTGTTGTTAATTGGTCATTTATTTAGTCATGGTGGCCATTTATTTAGTCATATATTTAGTCATTACAAATAAAATTTAATTTAATTAATCCTCACAAATTAATGCATATAAACTTCAAATATCATAGATATTCAAATTTTGAAGAAGCACCATGAAATGAAGACTAAAATGCTTAAAAAAATCTGATTGAATAGACACAAACACAAATAGATTACAAATCAAGAGGAGCCACAACACAATATTTATGAGTGGAGAAAAAACCACTCTGAAATTTTACTTTATCAAGCGTCATTGGAAAATCAAAATCTCATGGGTTACATTCAATGTCTTAGTGACACTGTACAACTTACAAACACTATATAAACAAAATACTCATATTTTCATATACTTATCCTATTTTCCCCTTCCTTAATTGTAGTCCTTTTGGAAGGGCAGTGACCTCCTATAGGGGTTTGACCCATTTAATCCCCTTAAAAATCCATAGCTTTCCTATCGCTATTGGTTTTGGCTTCTCCAAACTCTTCCTCGCTGGTGTTCACCTTTTACTTCTCCAATTTGCAGTTGCAGCCTAAAAATAAGGTTTCAAAAATTTCACATCAAAATCATATTTAGAAGTAGATTTTTATCAAATATTGTAGTTGCAAGTTCCATGAATCATAATAAAGATAAATAGTTTTACCTTGTTGCATCAACTAATGCAATTCTGATAAATTTTAGAGGATCAACAATGCTAGCCTTTATCATATCAATATACTCAACTGCAAGTTGCAACATAACATTAAACTTATTAATTAGACTCAACATCTAAGAAAGAAAAAGAAACTTCAAACATTATCAATTTAGTTTCCTTGTAGCTTTCATCTAGCATATCTGGAACCTCTTTAGATGTTGCATCCAGCTTTCATCACTCCCATATAGGTAGAATTGTGTATGTCTATCAAACTATCATCTTTCCCATAGAGTTAGAGCTGAATTCATTTAGAAATCTTTTCTTGTTGAGCAATCCAATTCCCCTAGCAAGCCTACCATATAGACAACTTCCCTTACATTCAAAAATTTACTCAAGGATGTCATTTTTAGTCTCAAAAATCAAAATAACCTTATCGTTCATTTGTTGAAATTACATTAGTTAATAGAAAAAAAATTCAATGGAAAAAGCATGAGGAAAATTAATCTACCTCTATATTATTAGGGGTGATCAAATACTGCTTAAATCTACAATTAGAAACCCTCCTATGAGATACAACCAATCCTACCAAATTAAAAAACAAGAACTAAAACCTTCTTGATAATCACAACAACAATACCTAAAATCAGTGAATGGCTAAATGTAATTTTGTCCAAACATGTAGTGATCAAAAGGCTCTTGTATTGCTCTGTGATAATTAGAAAATGTGAAAGGATCTTGAAATAAAGGGAGAAATATAAGAAATTATGCATTTGTTCAAATGAGTAAATATAGTGTAATGTGTTAATTATTTTTTCTTTACATCATTTAGGAACTAAAGCATAAAAAAATGCATAGAGAGGACTTGAAGCAGCAAACCTCAAACTGTAACAGAATCTGGTCAAAAGTTGTTGCCATGTTTGAAAGGACTATTTCTTTTGCATTGGGATTCCTAGTCTCAAAAACCTAACAAAGGAAATCCAGTTACATGACCATCGAAAGATACAAAATTATCACATTAAAGAGAGGAAACAACAAACACTCTATTAAAATTGCATTCCTACCTCAAAATCTACTGCTTTGCAAGAAAGAAAAGCATGTAAGGAAATTCCAAAGCAATCCTTTCAAATTTTTTATTAAACATCAATATAAATACCTTTGTTTTGTTGCTCTTATGGGAATTTTTTAATTGGGAATGAAACTATTTCAACATTTAGAAAACCACATTTGACAGGTATACAAGGTATTGGAAATGAAAACTAACAGACTATTTGCAAAAAGGATTTTACATTTTAAGATAGAGAAATTTCATTATGTGGACTTGCTTTAGTGGAAAAGACAAAGAAAAGTTGATGACCATCACCAGCCAAGCATGTGGCTTCAGGAGGATTTAGAAGGTTGTTTTTTTTCCTTAATCAAGGGTAAAATCTATTACTAGGTCGCTGACAACACTTTCTCAACTCTAGCATCCAAACTAGGTTGGGATTCTTGTTGTCTATGTAATAAATGAATAGAAAATTAATGTAAATGTAGTTTAGTGTTGTAGCAAATTCTGGAAACATATATTGTGTTTACTTGGTCATTATATGATTTTCTAAGTTAAAACACTTCATATTTGCTCATTACATTGTCTCATTATCCACATGTGCAAATCTGAAATAAATTTTTTGAGTATTTTTATTGTTGCCATTATTGGGCTATGTAGAAAGTGAATTGGATGTTAGTATATATATTCCTTTGTTTATATATGTGTGTGTGTGTGTGTAGTTTTCTTTGTTCATATATTGTTGATATGAAATAGGAATATCAAATCTTATCTCTTTCTTTTGAGATTCATTTGGAAATCAATTACTAAAGTCTAATTTTGTAACAAGACAAGGTGTTTTGTAAAAGAATCCTTTAAAACTAAGAATCAAAGACATTGCTAAAAGATTCAATGTTAAGAAACAAATGATTCAACTAGGATTCAAGTAAAACAACGTTAACTACAAAGTACAACATTATACATAACTCATATAGAATAGGCCCTAGAAGCCAAAATGTAGCAGTGGGAAATACGTTTAAGAAAAGATTCTATGGAATATATGATAACCTTCATCTTGTTCAATAAAAAGCTATAAAATAAGTAGCCAGTAGGTAGCCTGCTCTGTAGATTTACCATTACTTTGGTACTAATATTTTCTTATATAAATTTTAGGAATTTCTTTATCATTGTGAATTCTCTAATAAGAATTCTCTATTTTTACTTGCATAATATATTGAACATAAATTTTTCCCATAGTCCATAAGAAATGTCATGCAAATAAGTTTTTTGGCACTATCTTTAGCCAACCATAGAAAACAACACTTTCCCACATCTCAACTCCACATTTGTTGGAATATAACTAATAGAAGGGTTATCCATGGCATCAAATTTACTATATTTCCATTAGCTAAAATAGCATTTACCTTTATATCCATACCTCTATGCATAGTACCAAAATTTACCCTTCCAATAACTATTCATCCTTTATGTTCATCAAAATCCAAATTTGTTTCCTACAAATTTCAACCACATTTGTTGATAGGTTATAAATTTGTTACTTCATTCATAATAAATAACCTTTCCAACCATTGTAAAGCACTACAAAGGACATTTAATATAAATCCATGCATGTTCCAAAATGGAAGCTTTGGAACAGGGTATGGACATCCATCAAAGCATAATAGAAGGGAGATTTTCATCTGATAATATAGTTGGAAATGCTTTGGTTGACATGTATGCAAAATGTGGAAGCGTAGAGAAAGCATGTGAAGTTTTTGATATAATGCCTCGAAGAGATGTCATCTCTTGGACTACAATTATTGTTGGATATGCACAAAATGGATTTGTTGAAAACACTTTAGAAACTTTCAATCAAATGCAATTGGCAGGTATAAAGCCAAATTCCACAACCTTTGCCAACATCTTTTCAGCTTGTGCCAAAATGGGCACTTTGGAATAGGGTATGAATATCCATCAAAGCATAAATAATAGAGGAATTTTGTCAAATGTTATAGTTGTAACTACCCTAGTAGACATGTATGCAAAATGTAGAAGCATAGACAACGCATGTGAACAATTTGATAGAATGCCTGAAAGAGATGCCATCTCATGGAATATGATGATTGCGAGATATGCACAAAATGGATTTGCTAAAAAGGCTTTAGAAACTTTCAAGCAAATGCAATTAGCAGGTGTGAAGCCAAATTCCACAACCTATGCCAGCATCCTACTTGCCTATGCCAAAATGGGAGCTTTGGAGTAGGGTATGAACATCCATCACAACATAATGGATGGGGGATTTTTGTCAAATATTATGGTTGGAAATGCTCTATTAGACATGTATGCAAAATGTGGAAATGTGCACAAGGCATTTGAACTCTTTGATGGAATGCCTCAAAGAGATGTCATCTCATGGAATGCATAATTGCAAGGATTCTCTAAAAATATTTGAATTAATGAAGCACTCTAAAACATATCCTAACATTGTAATATTTGTTTGTATTCTTTGTGCATGTAGCCATGGAGGTTTAGTGGATGAGGGTTGTACATACTTCAATCACATGAGTGAGTAGTATTGCATTACACCTGTAGTTGATCATTATGTGTGCATGGTTGACCTTCTTGCCCATGCTAGCTATCTCGAGGACACTCTAAACTATATCATTAAGATGCCAGTTAAACCTATGGTAGTTGTGTGGATGTGTCATAAATCAAGTTTCAATAGGTCTTCATTAACATTTTCAAAATCCTTCATGCAACAAAAACATAGATGAAAACCTTGAATGCACTATTATGACTCTAAACTTTACGTTATAAATGGATTGGACTTCAACCACACTTACAAGATATAATAGTTGCATAAACTGAAAGGATGAATTGTATCAAGAGGCTAGCAGCCATCAAATGTCAAAACTTGTACAAACAATAAACAACTACCTAGTGTTCACTGTAGGGTCCCTAAACACTATTTCTTGAGAATTTACTAATTTCCCTATTCATTTTCTACCAAATATATTAGGATTTTGTCTCTCAGATCAAAATGAATGATACATAAAGTAGAAATATGATCAAGAGGAAAGTAATTCCAGTTAAAAATAACAGTGAAATAAGGTCATATCTGGATCCAGATAACTATGGTTATAGTAGCCAATCCATAAACAACTAAGTAGAAGGCCCAAAATTTAAGGAAAAGGCCAGAAATAACAACCATAGAACCACACCTAAGAACTAACTTTGTGGAGCATGTATAATAAAAAGCAGAGGATCTATGGCTGAACATGATATTTGAGATTCTAAACTGGTCCCCATAACTTACATGGGTAAATCTAAGGCTTTATGACAAAGCTTTATTTTTAGATTCTGTGTTAACAAATGTGGCATCATAAAGTTCATACAAACAACATAATTCATCATACTAAATTGAATTTCCTCATGCTAATGTTTTGGAGCAAAACAAATAGAAGCCATGTAGAACATGAGATAAAAAATGTTTTCTTTGTAAACTAACATATTATGTTAATCATTGTGGGCATAGGTAGTGTTGTAATGAGTTAAGGTTCAGTTGTTAAGGTTCAGTTGTTGGCAGTTGTGATACCAATAATTGTAAGTCTTGTCATTCAAATAGAAATAATTATGTCAAAGTAGGTTCACTAAGTATTGGGTCCTCCCTATTATGAGTAAATTGTATTTTAACATTACCAGTTTATGAAAGATTTGATGATTATATATTCTTTTTTTTTACAATTACTTGATTTATTATTGCAATTGATGTTCTCTAGTAGCATAGCAGATATCAGCAAACATTTTGGTGCCATTGTATTCATGCAAATTAGGTCAATTGAAATTGGTTCAAAGGATACATCAGTCACCAATACCTATTGAGGACACCACATAAATGATGACAATATAGGTGGTTTGACCAATTGAAGAAGTGGTCAAAACAAACCAATAAAGGAAAGATAATCATAAAAGACTCCAAGCATTTGAGGGACCTATCCATACATGAGCACATCAAGGAAGAATCATCCAAAAACTAAGTGCTTCCAAGATCCATTTGGAACAACTTAGAAATAACCAAAGATGTTGATTGATATCTTGATCATTTACCCAAACTTCTTGCCAAGCACTTAATTGTAGCACAAAACCTTCATGTCAAATGTCACCATGAATTGCAATCCTTCAATACCCTATCAACCACTTAGACACTTCAACTATCCAACTTTCCTTCACAAGATATTTTGTAACAACACCCCAACAATAGACTAGTAATTATGTATTTTAGGCCTAATTAGGCTTCTTGAAATGGTTTAAAATTTCCAACTTTGGCCCTCAAACCAATTGGAACATAATGACCTTCATCATTGCTTTAGATCCATTCATGACACTCACATCAATGACCTTAAAGGGTTTTAAGACCATACAATAAGGAGCACTACAAATCCTGCCAAACATAGTTGTACTCCAACAGTCAACTCTGTCATAACAAGGCAGTAGACCAAATGCACTCAACACCTTTAATTTCATCAAATCCCAACTTTGAAGAAGTTTCACAACACTTCTTAATATCAGCTACAAACATTTGCACTAATAGGGGTCACTAGAATCTACAAATAAGCATTGAAATCCCTTACTTAACCTTCTTCCCTAATGTCAAGCATGTGACCTATCTTATAAGTGTAATTGATTACAACATTGTAGGTTACTTGAATATCATTATATCTTCCAAAGCTAGGACTGAAAACATGCCTAGCAACGTCGAGGGGCATTGCCTCTCGTGGGGGTCTAGGGGAAATGCCCCTAGCGGGGTTGAGGGGCAGCGCCTCTCGTGGGGGTCTAGGGGTAGCACCCCCAGCGAGGTCGACAAGTAGTGCCCCTCACAGGGGTCCGGAGGCAGTGCCCCTAGTGGGGTCGAGGGATAAAGCCCCTCACAGGGTCTGGGGGCAACACCCCTGGTGTGCTCCTGAAACCATACAAAACTCCATGGTGCGCCAATTTAAGGCTTTCGAAACCATAAAAAACTCCAGGGTGCACCTCATTTTCATGATTTTTTTAGTGGAAAAAAATCAATGGGACATTGTGTTATCTTCCGCTGACATGTCATTCATCGATCTATCGGTGGAGCTATGAGGGGAGTTCCCCTAATGTAGTAATCTTAGGCTGATAGTGACAGTATCGGCCTAACATTACTACATCAGGGGAACTCCCCTCATAGCTCCACTGATAAACTGATGAAAGCATGTCAATATGCCTTCATCGATCTATCGGTGGAGCTATGAGGGGAGTTCCTCCGATGTAGTAATGTTAGGCTGATAGTGTCACTATCAGCCTAACATTACTACATTGGGGGAACTCCCCTCATAGCTCCACTGATAGATCGATGAAAGCATGCTCACTTGTTCATAGTGGCGATGTGTATTCCTCACAATCACAATTCTAAATGATTTTAAATGAAATCAAGTGCATTAAACTAGATTCACAAGTCCATCAAGTATATTGATTTTTGAGTAGTTTATACATAGTGAACAAAACTAACAGTGTTTTTTTGAGTATGCAATACAAATTAGCTTAAAATAAAATCTATAATAGCTATTATGTTTATGTTATTTAGTTAAATGTAAAGATTGAGCAATACAACAACACATAAAAATAGGATTTAGTTTCAATAACACAAATGACTTGGTAAATTAGAAGAGGGGTGTTACAAAACTACAAGATCCACTTCACTACAATGTACAATACAAAATCTGCAATTAATAGTAAAAATACTTCAATTTACTTCATCTACACTATACACAAGACATTGTAAGCTAAATATGATAGTTACATTCAAAGCAACAATGACAACTTAACACATATTATAATATTAGTTCTTAGTGTTCCTAGTGTTCCACCATTCCATCACAATGGGCCCATTAAACTCCTCATGCAATCTCAAGTTAGGATGATTACTATGAATTGTTTGTTTTATTTGTCCAAGCATGTTAAATGTTTCAAAAAACTCTTCAAGACTAGGAGATTCAGTATATCTAATGACCTACATAAAAGTGAGATAAAGAAACAAACATATCTAAAACAATATTAATAAAACATAAGATTCAAATGATAGAGAGAATACTATTATGAAAAAGGAAAATAATTTACAAGTTACAAACATTAATAAATTGATAATTTAATAATAAAATCAGAAATTCTTACTTCATTGTGAACTACCAATTATCATACGGATCTTTTACTTCATACTTTTTCCTTCAATTGTGTTTTCCTCTACTCATCTACTCCACTTTGTACTAGCAATGATCCCCTTACTCTGATAAATCTACACAAATCATCATATAGATGGGAAATCATAGTGATTTTAATTTGACAAGCAAAGGATTTTGATGGAGTAAAGTCATTACAATTTTGTTTTTTTGGGATTACAACATAATACAAACCAACAATTAACTACTCAACACTATAGGTCAAACAAAATAGAATGATTGTGCAACAACATGAAGGATGTAGATATACATTTTTGTGACACTCGTTGCAATTAACATCTAAGTCACAATATTCCTAACATAATTATTATCTGATTGTTATATATTTTTAATAAAATTTCCACAAGTAAAATGCCAGAGTCCTCCCTACCTGTGTGAAAATGGGATCTTTGGGACGGGCTATGAACATGAACCAAAGCATAATGGTAGGGGATTTTTTGTTAGATGTTATAGTTGGATATGCTTTGGTAGACATATATGCAAGATGTGGAATCGTAAACAAAACACCTGAATTTTTTGACAAAATGCCTCAAAGAGATGTAATCTCATGGAATGAAATGATTGATTGTGGAATGTGCACAAAATGGATTTTGCAAGAAACCTCTCAAAATATTTGAATTAATGAAGCACTCTGGAACACATCCTAACATTCTATTTTCAATGGAATCAAGGAGGTTATTTAAAATTTTACACCCTTCTATGTTCAAGTGTTGCAGTTGTGATAGGTTGCCAATGAATCAGGGAGGCTATTTAAATTTATACACCCTACCATGTTCAAGTGTTGCAACTGTGAAAGGTTGCCAATGGAATCAAGGAGCTTATTTAAATGTCCACACCCTTCTATGTTCAAGTGTTACAGTTGTGACAGGTTGCCAAATGAATCAGGGAGCTTATTTAAATGTCCACACCCTTTTGTATTCAAGTTTTGCAGCTATGATAGGTTGCTAATGGAATCAAGGAGGTTATTTAATCAAGGAGCTTATTTAAATGTCCACACCCTTGTATGTTCAAGTGTTGTTTTACAGTTGTGATAGGTTGCTAATGAAATCAAGGAGGTTATTTAAACTGTGAAAATATTTTATTTTTAAGTGTTGCAGTTGTTATAGATTGTAAATAGAATCAAACAGGTTATTTAAACCTTTAAAAATTCCTATTATATTCAAGTGTTGCAGTTGTGAGAGGTTGACAATGGAATTGGGGAGGTTATTTAAACCTTTACAACTTTCTATTTTCAAGTGTTGTAGATGTGATAGGTTTCCAATGGAATCAAGAAGGTTATTTAAACCTCTACAGTCTTCTAAGTTCAAGTGTTGTGGTTGTGACAAGTTGCCAACAGAATCAGGGGGGTTATTTAAACTTTTACACATTTCTATGTTCAAGTGCTACAACTATGAAAGGTTGCCAATGGAATGAGGGATGCTATTTAAATCTATACACCCTACCATGTTCAAGTGATATAGTCGTGATAGGTTGGAAACGGAATCAAGAAGGTTATTTAAACATTCACACCCTTCTATGTTCAAGGTTGCAACTATGACAGGTTACCAATGGAATCAAGGAGGTTATTTAAACCATGAAAATATTTTAGTTTTGAATGTTGCAGCTGCAATAGATTATCAATAGAATTAGGGAGGTTATTTAAACCTTTGAAACTTCCTATTATGTTCAAGTGCTACATTTGTGATAGGTTGACAATGGAATCATGGAGGTCATTTAAACCTCTACAACTTACTATTTTCAAGTACTACAGACATGACAGGTTGTCAGTGGAATAAGGAAGGTTATTTAAACCTCTACAATCTTCTATGCTCAAGTGTTGCAGTTGTGATAGATTTCCAATAGAATCAAGGAGGTTATTTAAAATTTTACACCCCTATATGCTCAAGTGTTGCAGTTGTGACAACTTGCCAATAGAATCAAGGAGCTTATTTAAACATCCACACTCTATTATATTCAAGTGTTGTAGCTATGATAGGTTGTCAATGGAATCAATTTCAGATTGGGTTCTAGGTGCATGCAGTCATGCAAGTTTAGTGGATGAGGGTTGCACATACTTCACACATCAGTAACCCTTATTGCATTACAATTTACATATATATTTGATCATTAGGTGTGCATGGTTTACCTTCATGCCCATGCTAGCTATATTGAGGACATCCTAAACATTATTACTAAGATGTTAGTTAAATATGTGGTACATGTGGATCATATATGAATATAGGCTAAGTATTTCCAACAACACTACTTTTTTAGTTGGATCCTAAAAATGTTGCAACTTATGTTGAAGGATATATTTTGCATGCCATAGAAGATATTGGAAAAACCAAACCAATTAATTTGAACATTCAAGCATGGTCAATGTAATTAGATTTCCACAATCCATATGAATTTATGTCTGAATGCTTCTGGATTTGATTGTGTGTCCACTTTTTTCATCAACGTTTCGGATCACACTCAGTGAACCATCATCCTGATGATGGTTCACTGAGTGTGATCCGAAACGTTGATGAAAAAAGTGGACACACAATCAAATCCAGAAGCATTCAGACATAAATTCAAGCATGGTTTTTAGTAAAGGATAATGTAAGAAGCACCATTGCATGTTCTTGGGTGTTGTTATGTATACTTCTTGAAATAGAGCATGAACTGAACTGTTGCATGTTCGTGGATGTTGTAAACATGTATCTTGTTGCCATCATCACAATGTATTTCATTGTAACATGGATCATTTTTTGTAAGCAACTAGCATTGTAGCATGGTTCAAGAATCACAAAGGAACGAATGTTGTAGTTTCAATATGAGCAGGCACAAACTTGGATCTCAAAATGGGAAGGGAATTTTCCTGTCCTAATTGTAAGAGTTTGTCAGACCAAAAGCTCAGGTATATTCCAAATGGATTCCAAAATGAGTTATCAATTGGTATATTCATGAACAGAGTAGACAATGTGAATAAAGTATTATATTTAGATAAAGGGGAAAATAAAGCATCAAGTTGTGAAGGAAAAAAATAAGGAAAAGTACACTGGACACTAATACAATTGCATAGACATCCACAAAGTTGCAGTTTCATCCATGATAATTATAATTTTTAACTACAAAAATGAAGTGTAACAACATTTTTTGGAACTTCATGTGACTATAAAAATTCTTGGAAGATTTTGAAGACTTGTTTGTATGAGAATTCATAAGGCTGAGGAAATGAAAGGCCATGTCTCTTCATTTCTTCTTTGGAATACTATATATGGAATGTGAGCTTGGACTTCATTAGGCAAAGCTAAAGAGGACAATCATGTGTTGTACCTTCTTCGAGCCAACAAGAGGAGAATCTTGTGTTGTACCTTCTATGAGCCAACAAGAAAAGGATAATCAGGTGTTGTACCTTCTCCAAGCCAACAAGAAAGAGGACAACCATGTGTTGTACCATTCTCTGCCATTAAGGGGAACAATCATGTGTTGTATCATCATTTTTTATGGGTAATATACTCAGGTAAAATGGCATTGCCTCTACCAATTGGATTTTTCACCCCACATTGGGGTTTTCCTAGCTCAAATATGGTGTTATGTTGTAACAGTTTATTTTATAAGTAGCATAGAATAATAATCAATTAATAAACAACTATCATTTAATCATGAATTAAGTATCATAGTGATAAATCCTAGTTTTTTAAATTCTACAAGTATAGTTATTGAGAAGTTAATAGATCAAAAAGATATGGGAATATAAATATTCCCATAAGTCACAATTTTTGAGTTAGTATTCATTGAGTAACTACACAATTGAAATGAAAGTTAGAAAATTTATCTACTCTATCTTGTTATAAGTAGAGAGGGAAATGCATAACTTGTAACTCAAATTTTCCCTTTTGTGAGGAATATTTTCACATCAATAGAAGGAAAAAATGTATATCATTCCTTTAATGTGGAGATATAGTTTATGAAAATAGTGCAAACCATATTCATAAATATTTAAAAATAGAAAGAATGTGATTTGAAGAGAAAATAGCATCCAAACAAACGTCTTCATTATCAAAGCAGAATGTGAAACAAGTTAAGAATTATTACATTGGAAACCAGTCCAAATGCATTCTATGGTAAAGAATGGTAGTATGACCATCGACCTCTTCTACCAAGCTTCCATATTGAAATCTACAATCCCACCTACAAAAAAAGAAGATGAAAATAGTTATAAAGAGACAATAAAACATATTGTGGGAAGAAGATCCAAACATATTGTTAATAGTGTCCAATGGAACACATACTACAAACAAGACTTACTTGTATCAAGTTTCATCCATCCCCATTATAAGCTCAAAAATTTCTTCACATGTAGCATCCACAACACCTACTGCCTTCATTGCTCTACTATAACTTCATGGTTGCACACACCACTTTATAACTATTTCTATGAACACATAAATAATAAAATTCTTTTAATTGAATTGAGAAGTTAAATCAATTTTCTAATTGTATTGAAAAGTAACAAGTGATATACCAAGTAGTTAGCTTCCAGAAGCTCTTCAAAGATCCTAAGACCTGTACAAAAAAGGAATAACCTATAAGTAACAATCCTGTTGTTTTTAAGCATTTCTCTAAATTTGATCCAAATTTCCATTCATAACAAATAAATTAGTAGAAAGTTTCATTTGCTACATTTTTTCAATTGCTTAATAATATTTGAAACCCTCACTCAATTATCATTCCTCCTATTTTTACACAACCTTTTTTCTTCTTCCAAACATTTGGATCATTCTGAATACTTTCCCACCCTCATAAAATCGTTTGTTCATACTTTGTGACCATTATCCCAAGTTCTCTTATGATGTTGGGTATATTCTTTTTATTTTGATTTATGGTTTCCATTTAATTTTTTTCTGATGTTGAGCTATCAGAATTAAGGCTTGTTCAGAGGATTCTACAAAAGGTGATGGTGGTCATGAAGGATTTGGTCACATATGCCAACTTCAATTGGTTGGAAACTGGGTTTTCTTTACAAGCCATGGATTCAAGCCATGTGACCCTAGTGGCTCTATTTTTTAGGTTGATAGGTTAAAAGCATTTCAAGTGTGACAAGAATATTCCATGAGGATGAATCTCAACAACATGGCCAATATGTTGAGCTACACTAGTAACAATGATATTATCACAATCAAGGTTAACAATGGAGAGAATATTGTTAACTTCATATTTGAAAGCCCCAACTAGAATAAGATCTCAAACTTTGAAATGAAGTTAATGGACATTGAAACCAAATGTTTGAAACTGGGTTAAAAGCATTTCAAGCGTGACAAGAATATTCCATGAGGATGAATCTCAACAACATGGCCAATATGTTGAGCTACACTAGTAACAATGATATTATCACAATCAAGGTTGACAATGGAGAGAATATTGTTAACTTCATATTTGAAAGCCCCAACTAGAATAAGATCTCAAACTTTGAAATGAAGTTAATGGACATTGACACCAAATGTTTGAAACTGGGTTAAAAGCATTTCAAGTGTGACAAGAATATTCCATGAGGATGAATCTCAACAACATAGCCAATATGTTGAGCTACACTAGTAACAATGATATTATCACAATCAAGGTTGACAATGGAGAGAATATTGTTAACTTCATATTTGAAAGCCCCAACTAGAATAAGATCTCAAACTTTGAAATGAAGTTAATGGACATTGACACCAAATGTTTGAAACTGGGTTAAAAGCATTTCAAGTGTGACAAGAATATTCCATGAGGATGAATCTCAACAACATGGCCAATATGTTGAGCTACACTAGTAACAATGATATTATCACAATCAAGGTTGACAATGGAGAGAATATTGTTAACTTCATATTTGAAAGCCCCAACTAGAATAAGATCTCAAACTTTGAAATGAAGTTAATGGACATTGACACCAAATGTTTGAAACTGGGTTAAAAGCATTTCAAGTGTGACAAGAATATTCCATGAGGATGAATCTCAACAACATGGCCAATATGTTGAGCTACACTAGTAACAATGATATTATCACAATCAAGGTTGACAATGGAGAGAATATTGTTAACTTCATATTTGAAAGCCCCAACTAGAATAAGATCTCAAACTTTGAAATGAAGTTAATGGACATTGACACCAAATGTTTGAAACTAGGTTAAAAGCATTTCAAGTGTGACAAGAATATTCCATGAGGATGAATCTCAACAACATGGCCAATATGTTGAGCTACACTACTAACAATGATATTATCACAATCAAGGTTGACAATGGAGAGAATATTGTTAACTTCATATTTGAAAGCCCCAACTAGAATAAGATCTCAAACTTTGAAATGAAGTTAATGGACATTGACACCAAATGTTTGAAATTGGGTTAAAAGCATTTCAAGTGTGACAAGAATATTCCATGAGGATGAATCTCAACAACATGGCCAATATGTTGAGCTACACTAGTAATAATGATATTATCACAATCAAGGTTGACAATGGAGAGAATATTGTTAACTTCATATTTGAAAGCCCCAACTAGAATAAGATCTCAAACTTTGAAATGAAGTTAATGGACATTGACACCAAATGTTTGGTTATTCATGAGTCTAAGTACTAATCTATCATGAGGATGCCATAACAATATTTTACTCATATCTACAAAGATTTGAGCATCATTGGTGACATAGTTGTTATTTCTATGACTGAGAAAGGATTGAAGTTCCCTACCAAGGGTGATATTGGAAGCCCAAATATTGTTTGTAATAAAAATACCTCAATTAACAAGCTATAGGAGGCCATGGCCCATAGTTATTGAAATGCAAGGATTTGACAACAATGTAGAAAATACTCTTCTATAGCAAATATTTCAAATTATTCTAATTGAAATCATAATGACCCTGCAACAACATTGTGGGAGTTTGAAACAAGATTGAGTTATACTAGCTCCTCAATGGGGGCATTCTTAGAAAAGGAAAGTTTTAAATGTTGGATGTAAGGTAACCCAATAGATGAGACTGGGTGCAAATGTATGGGAGCATGAAAACAAGAGACCTTCCCATGAAATATGAGTTTAAGGCCAGAACAAGAGAAAATCCCTACATGATCAACAAGAAAGGATTCCATGAAGTTTCAATTTTGAGAGGATTTTCAAACCCTAACTGTCTCAAGATAAGTCTTCAATAAACATCACTTCATCCCACATGACATGCTAAGGCATTAAAAATTAAGTAGCACAAACAAAAAAAATATAGCATTCAATGAAATGCTTTCTTTATGTCCCAAACAGTAATAGCATAATATGGCACGCAAAAAAAAATTGTTAAGACTTACAAGAAGAGCCAATGCCCCAAAGATCATCATCCACAAAAATTTAGTTGTCCACTTATCAGACAATTTATGCTCTAAATGGAAACTATACCTTGCTATGTAAACTTCAATGTTATATTTGTGATCATGAAAAGGCTCCTCCAAACTCTTCCTCGCTAGTTTTAACCTTTCACTTCTTTGATTTGGTGAGCTACAACCTAAAAATAAGGTTTTGACAAGGATTTTAGAGTATGTTTATTAAAATGAAAATTATTGGTCATAAAATAAAAAATTATGGTGCCCATTATGCCCGCCCATTAAGCCTGCAAAAAAAAAATTGCAATGGAATATTAATAATATAATATAATATAATATAATATATAATACTATAATATAATATAATATAATATATAATACTATAATATAATATAATATAATATTATGTAATATAAATATTATTATATAATATAAATATTATATTATGCAGGTGGTAAGGCGGGCGCCCCTCTAGTCTAGCGGAGGGGACATGACAGTTTATGCCATGGTGTTTGGTGACAGGGGTGAAGGGGATGATGTGGGAAGTTTCTCGTGCTAAGTGATGGGCAGGAAACATCATGTCAACAAAGTATGTGTTTTAATGAGGGACCATGGTTTCCATTTTTGAGGCCAGTTTGAGTGCATTAATCTGAAGGTTTTAGTCATTTTAGAGTTAATCAGCACGTTTGGAGGGGATTCATTAGTGGAGGTGACAACCATGTAGCACTTGTCATTAATTCATTATTAAGAGTTGGGTTTAAGGCTGGAGCAAGGGTCGTTTCATTTCCATTTTTATTTTCTTCTGGTTGCGAATGGTGCTCTCTTTATCTAGCTAGGAGTGGTTGGAGCTTGGGTGATGATATTCACCAAGCACTCTTGGTTCATAGTGGAGGTGTTGGTGGATGGGTTGGCACGATTTGGGGTGGATACCCTGATTTCCTTCAAGTTCTCGACTCAACATTAAGCTTTATTCAAAGAAATAACCAATTAACATTTGAAAAGGATTTTTCTCAACAATGATCCTATGGTGGTTGTGGCAACTAAAATGATCCTGGGTACTGGGAATTTGGAGAACAAGGAATATGGTAGGGACAATTTGCATATCTCATCTCGTTTTCTAGAATTATTATTAGATAATAAGGTGGAGAAGGCAAAGCCAAAATTGTTGCTTGAAAACATGTTTAGAGAGGATTTGGTGGAGGGAGTTGATGAGGTTTTGCATGTTGTGGTGGTTGTAAAAGGTGTTTCATGTCCTTGCGACTTGGAGCTCCTCTAGTCCTTAGATGAAGCAATCAAGTTGTACCTGTTCCTTCTCAATTTGAGTGGACTATCCCTTATGAAGCATAAGTTGATAGCGGTAGTGGTGGTGGAGTTCCTAAGGAAGTTATTTGGGTTGATGGTGGCTAGGGGTGTGGAGTGGGTTAAAGATTTCAAAGATTTTTCCAAAACTTAATCATTTTCTATAAGTCTAGTTCAGTTTTTTGTCATTGTTAGAAGGTCTAGTTTTTTGTATGGATGTATGGGTGTGTTATGTTAAGAGCATTGGCTGGTTGGCCCCTTTTTTTTATGGCTCTAGTTGGGAGATTTTCTGGGCAAGTTGGCAGGTTTTTTCATGGTGGTCCTATAGTTTTTTGGCATAGAAACTCGGGTGTTAATGGTGGTCTTTCCTGCAATGCAGATGATTGTAGCCAAAATATTATAATATTAATAAAATAATAATAGTTGCATATGAAAAAAATTATAAATATTATAATATAGCTTTCAATATTTATAATATATTATATTATAAATATTATTAATATATATAATATAAAATTATATTATAAATGGCTACAAAACAGGTAGAGTTATGAGGGGCTTAAGCTCTATGGATTATGATCAAATTCAAAGAAAAATAATAAAGGGTAATAGTCATTTATTTGGTCATTTATTTGGAAATATTCTACTAGTGTTAGTCATGTGACTAAAATTTTTTAGTCACATGACCTTCGTCCCCAGATCATGTAGTCATTTATTTGTCCAAATTATACTAGTGGTGCAACCGGTATTTTGCACTTTGGATTATTAAAGGGATCAAGAAGATTTAATGTAACAGAGTGATTCCATGTTTTGGGTATGAAAGAGTACCATGAATAGCATAAACATATCCATATGGATGTGTTGGAATAGTTAATTTGTTAGATGCAAGTTGTGAACAAAAGTTGCCTCCTTTGCAACTTACACTGCTTGCATTTTGACAACTTTTTCCTCAACTGAAAATTCGTCACCATGGGGAAACACCTCAAATAGAAAAGACTGAGAGAAAGTTTATTGTAAAGAGGCCAAACATAACCTTGCTTGGCCTCAAACAAGGTTTATAAGCATCATAGTTTCCGAGTAATAGCCCGGTAAAGACTGCAAATATTTTGCACTTTGGACTATTAAGGGATCAAGCTAGTTGAATGTAGCTCAAAGTGATTCGATGTGTTTGGGTGTGAAAGAGAACCATGCCTAGTGTGAAGGTACCCATCTAGATGTGTTGGAATAGTCAGTTTGGTGTAAGAGTTGCAAAACAAAGTTGCACCACTTTACAACACACTACTTGCATTTGTGCTTTTTTCCTCCAAAGCTGAAGAAATTAGGTCATCATAGGAAAACACCTCTGAGATAGAAAAATCAGAGAGAGGATATTGTAGAGGGTCCCAATGCAATCCCATAGCCTCTAATAAAGAGTTTGTAAGTGTCATGATTTCTGAGTAATATCCCATCAAATATTGCAACTATTTTGTACTTTGGCTTGTTAAAGGATCAAGTTGGTTGAACATAGCTCGGAGTGATTTGACATGAAGGGCTAAAAAATCATAACCTACAGGGTGCCTAAAGATGCTTGATATCACATGTGAACATACACAAATAACCCGAAAATGTCTTTGAACTTGGATATGAGGAGAGCAATATCTTCTTTGAAGTTAGCAACAAACATTGACATGCCTTTGAACTTGAGTATCCTTGGTTCCAGTTCTAATACTAAAATTAATATGTAAATACCTCCAAATTATAAAATAATACCTCTTGAATTTGTATAGTGGTAAGACTTACACAACCCCTAATATTTTCATTGTTTAACGATTTAGGTAAGACTTATACAACCACTAATATTTCCATTGTTTAACAATTTATGAAATGAAATTCTCTTTACATATCACATACCACTTTGCATAAGCATAACAACGAAAAAAGAACTAAAAAAAATGCTTAACAATGCTAAACCAACACAAATACTTTCTATCCATTACAAACATTTCCTTTTCTTGTTACCATTCACCATTTGTAAATATTTTACAACTCCTCATAAACAACCTTTTCCTTGCATGCATTTGTGTGGTTGAGAAAATGCCTCAAAGACATGACTCTTGAGGTCTTCAAATTAATTATTGTCCCTATTTACTTGATAAAGGACTACCCCTCTATGAGTATATTAGACCTTATATTATTTTACTATGAAGTTTCCTTGCTTCCTTCTATTGACTATCATTTGTATGGCTATCCTCTAATATTTATATGCAACTCATTATCTGTAAGACCTAAGGACTAACCTCTTAAATCTATGGACTATTTTTCCTCTTGTAATTGCACTCCCTTTAACTAAGGTTTGCAACCTTTTATGCAATTTTCCATTAATGACCATCTTCAAACACCTTCAAGTATGCCCTTATAACTCTTATTCTTAAAATCTCATGAATTTCATGAGATTGCTACCCCTTTTATGATTGTGATCATGCATAACTCATTATTTAAAGTAATTGAAATCAAAAGTACTAATAATACTTATGCAAAAGAACAATACAATATAGGTTAGCACTATGGATCACTCAAGGGTCCATTTAGTAAGGAGAAGTCAGAGGTAATCTTACATAGAAATGTATGGTTAGGAGGATTTCTCCTAATCAATGAACATGTCACCATAGCTTCACAAGCTTTCCTCGTATCTACTTAACTCAACATATCCATATGTCACTAAGCCCAAGGTTGGATCTCAATAGGATATATCAATAGGAAGCCGTAAAAGTAGGAATCTGTCATACATGTAGTTATGCATATAATCCAAGGGTGGGTACCTTGTATCACAAGCTCAAGCATACAAAAATTATATATTGGGTGTTTTCAAACAAGAATCGCATACAAAATTCATTAACAAAGAATTTTTCAAATAAGAATCACATACACAATTCATTAACAAGGATTGAAAGGATTTGAAACTAAGCTCAATATGACCACAAGAAACATTAATAAGCTCATGGAATAATACAATGACACACCTAATACTATTACCAATGTACTATGAATGAAAACACTCAAAAACTACTTACAAAACTACAACCTCAACTATCATGATTTAATGAAATATGAACCCCTCCACTTGAATCAACATAATCTAATGTACCTATTGCACCTTTTATTTGATATAGCAACATGAAATCATAAAAAATGAGGCATGAATAACCAACAAGATCATGATATGATTAGACACAAACAAATAAGAATGAATACATAAGAAATCCATTTTTAAGCTAACGAAACATGACAAAATTCATACAATATTTATGTAAAGACCTAATTAATTTTAACCGAAATACCACTATATTTTTTTTTCAATTATTCATTCACAAGTACACTCAGGAACTTCTATCCATACGGGATAGATATATCATCTGTTCATACGGAACATGAATTCACTTCATCTATTCATATGGAATAGGAATACATCTATTCATATAATCAGAATAGGCATCTGCCTAAATGAGGCAGGCATCTATCATCTGATAGGTATGTGCTCTGGCCAGAGTCTTGAACTCATCATGATCATCCGAATCCTGAGTCGCTTCCCTGATGACCACACTTTCTACTAAAAGTGCACCGAGGTCGTCATCCTTAGGGGTATGTAAATTGTAATTCTAAACTTGAAACCTACCTCGGAATTTGGCCTAAGGGCCTCGGGGAATCAAGCAATCCATGCGGGATTCTTCCGAATAGTTGTATATATCTTATTTGATTATCTATTATAACTAGTTATGTGATATCTTTAACCCTAAACCCCATTCCCGAACGCCTGAGTACTGGGAGCATCCTTCGCTTCCCAGACTGCCTACATACCCTGCTTCCAAACAGGATCAAGGCGTAAAATATGTAGTTCTATTTTCTAGGCTATGTTTATGTGAACTGTTATAAAGCGGGTACACAACCCTTTCTAGGGTTTTTATTTCCCCTAGACAGTTCCTCTGCGGTTGCTACCCACGATGGGAAGCATGGATAATAAATGATCGCCTTGACCATTTATTGTTTATCTAATAACATTCATCTAACCCTACTCCCTAATGATGTTTGTCTCCCTTGACCCATTTAAATGATTTCCTAATAATTTATCCATATGATTATATCTTTGAGTTAGAATTACATTTGCACCATTGAAAATTCCTAAGTTACAATTTTCTAGGTTGTCACTAGCGGATTTGCTTCATTTTTGTTTTATCTTTTTAGATTACTAATCCAAAGGGGATTTCCTTTCCTTTGGATTTTAATCAACCCATGCTCCTTATTTCTCCCCCGTGATTTATAGGGACGATGCAACAGATGCTGTTATTGCAGCTATGTTAGGCTATAGATGCAGTAGCTCAAGCATGACGACATTACCCGTAAACGTGATCTAGAGGCATCGTTAATACCGAACGCTGATGGTTTTGTTTTCCTTTCTTTTTTTAGGTTTTCAAGCTATATCTAGCATAATTAAATCTTTATAAAAAAAACTCATAAAATCTAGAATACATAATGATGTTAATAAAATTCATTATAGCATAATTCCCTAGATATGAATTGTTCAAGAATAAATTCCAAATCTAAGAATAGTTAAGTATCATGATAGAAAAATAAGTACCACATATGGAGCATCCTATATTATCGAATAAAATCTCAACAATATCCATTCATATGAAGTATTCCCGAATAACCTCTTTAAAGTGAGTATTAAAATTAGTTACACATAATTTCATTTGATCTCCATATTGGGAGCAATAAATCATGCAAGCTAATAACTCTTATTTAAATAATATAGTATTGAATGAATGATCTTAGTTATCACTTTCTATACTCGTAAAAATATACCCAAAATTTGGTAAAATCTTTAGAGATGACGACTTTATTAAAATTAGGCTATAATCATCTAGTGATACCGATAATACACATAACTTACATCGTTTCTTAATCCAACAACACTCGCAAAATTATTTACAATTTAATATTTTATTATTAGTAAATATATATATATATATATATATATAACTTTGAACCACAAGAAAATTACCAAAATATTATAATTATGTACATTCACTTTATTCCCTAAACTCCACTTTTATTTACTTATTTATTTTCTTCTTAATTTTGAACTACTTGAAAACTATATTTTTTTTTTTCATTTATTATACAGTTTTGTTTTAAAATAAAATCATATATAAAACTAATCTATAACATACCTTAGATATTCCTTAGAACTTAGGGAATCTCCTCTTTTTTTTTAGTGTATTCTTTATTTCAACTAATAAAATTTCTTTCTAAGGGAATTAGAATATATTCCAGATTCCTTAATTGAAGGAATACATTCTATCTTTTTTTGTTGTTAAGGAAACATGAAACTAGACTTAATTCGAAGTCTTTTAAAATTTGAAGTGACTTCTTAAAAGGAGGTTGAATCTTCCAACGTCCACAAGTTAGTGTTAGACTCGTAAACATAAAGATAAGGATAGCCATTTTAGTTTTCAATTGAATTCCATGCGCATTTATATTTGAGCACTATGTTAAAGTAGTTTGAGAGGTTATCGTAAGCTAAAGATTTTCTTTTAAGGATACTATTCAAATTACTGTGAACTATACCGTTGATTTCTATACCAGCATAAAGTTGAAGGTTTATCCATTACACTGTAACATAAAGTAATTAATACACGTTTGATCGTCTTATGCACATTTAAGATAAGAGGGAGTTACAGTGACAGTAACCTATATGCATCAGTTTACACATTTAAACAGACTAGTATGTTTTCTCTTGATTCCAATGAAGAGATAGAACACACCACCTGTCTCCATGGAATAAAACATGCAGAAGAAATTAAACTCGCACTTATCATTTCTTTTCCAAAACAACAACTCCAACTTATTCAGGTTTATGCCAGTAACAGGATATTTGGAACATTGACTTTGTAATTGATGCCAACAGTAGAGCGGTTGAAACATCAACTTTGTAGTCAACACCCATACCCCAGGATATCGACTAAAAGACCACAATTCTTCTAGCTTATATTACAGATCACTTTTATCTATCTCAGTAAAATCTGTATAAATATGTGTATAGTGGCCCGAGGAAATCCAGCCAAAAATAAATAAATACATCTGCAAGCTACATCATGGCATTTTGCACTTATTCCCATAGACTTAAATTGAACTAAGCAGACAATTTGTATTTTTGTGGATAAGTACTTGAATTAGAAGTTCGTTGTCCTACGTATTATCAATGCACTCTATTGGAAATTTATAGGTGACTGTCTATTTGATAAGATACGAAGCTGAATTCTTTTTATAGCACTTTAAATAAATAGGAAGGTTCGATTGTATAGAATGGTATCACATTGTATGCAACTGTAAATCAACCAACAAAATCTACACATATTTATGGCCTACACAAGTTTACAAGATCTTACTTGTTTAATCTATGCATATATTTGACAGAGACAGTGGGAGATCAAATATGTTGAAACCAAAATGGGTGGCTAAGTTGCCTACCTAATGAAGCTTATCTGTGATACAGATCCAAGAGGTGGGGCTGTGAGTGACACGCCTGGGTTACTCCAAATGCTTTTCCTCAAACTCTGAAAAAAAATGCTTCACACTTACAGTCAGGCTTCTGGAATCACTTCAAGAATGAAGGACGCTAAGGAGGAAGACTGTCTTTTCTCCCAAATAAGGCAAAAAGATAAACAAAAAGAACATAAGACTGGAGCGCCTTCCCAACACAGTTTCGTCCCTTAGATTTATAGGTAAAATTATATTAAATTCTTTCCAAACTGTAGTTTGAAGTTAGCTCCAAAATTTATTATGGCAGTTGAATAAAAATCCAACGTGAGAAACGTGGGTGCGGTGAGGTGATCATAAGTCTATTTTGGGCGGCTGTGGACGGCGTAATGCCCCCTTGCCAGTGGGTCTATGCTGGTAGAAATTTAATTCATAGGTCTACGCTTTTACTCCCATAGTTGGTGAATCCAATTTGTTTTCCATTCAAAGATATTTGTTAGGTTTATTCCTTGTCATTAATAAATTGCTAGGTCCAATTGGTAGATATTTTAGGAAACGTGGAATAATGAATATCAAAACATGTGAGCTAATGAATTTATGCCAAGTATTAAATTATCCAAATATGCGAGTTGAAGAGAGGAGTACAAATGACAATTTCCTATCTATAATGTTTGCAAATCTCCACTTCTTCAACATGATAGAATTGATGAATAAGTAAAAATCAGAATAAAGACTTCAAGTTAAAGAAAATAAGAAGTAGAGCATTGAAATAAGTAAAATGTGCATGTGAAAGGCACATAGCTTGGTCAACACTAGAAGCAATTTGATACATCACCATGAAATTGGCAAGGTAGTGGGTTGTTTGAAACAATGGGTCCAAGAAATGGGGTCTCACGGTGATGTACATCATTATGAGACTCCATTTCTTGGACCCATTTTTTCAAACATCCCACTACCTTGCCAATTTCACCCACTAGATTTCCAATTCGGTGAAATTATCAAGGTAGTGGGTTGTTTGAAAAAATAGGTCACTAGGTTGTCAATGCATCACTGTGAGACCCCATTTCTTGGACCCATTTTTTTAAATATCCCACTAGGTTGCTGATGCATCATCATGAGACCCCATTTCTTGGACCATTTTTTCAAACAACTCACTAGGTTTGTTTCACGGTGTAACCTGGTGGTTGTGAAAAAAAATAAGTCAAAATGGGGTTTCAAATGATAATAGAAATGGTCTCACTTTCAAATGGGTCAAAGAATGGGTCTCATGGAAGTGCCAAATGGGGTCTCAAAGTGAGTTGTTTATCACCTAAGGCTGTTTCTTTATTCTTACAAAACAACTTCCACTAGGTTGCCAGTTTCCAGCATTGGCAGGCTGAGTGGGTGAAATTGGAAAGGTAGTGGGTTGTTTGAAAAAATGGGTCATCACCGTGAGACCCCATTTCTTGGACCCATTTTTTTAAACTACCCACTAGGTTTCCAATTTCACCGAATTGGCAAGCTAGTGGGTGAAATTGGAAAGGTAGTGGGCTATTTGAAAAACTGGCTCCAAAAAATGTGGTCTCATAAAGATTTACATCACTGCAAGACCCCATTTCTGGGACCCATTTTTTCAAGCATCCCACTACCTTTTCATTTCACCGAATTGGTAGCTAGTGGGCCCACTAGCTTTCCAATTCAATGAAATTGGAAACCTAAGGAATTGCCATTGGCCAATTAGAAGCCATCTAGGTGTCCCATGGAATTTCCATGTACCTTTATATCTCTCATTGCTCTATAGTTATTTCCCTTCCTCTCAGAGGCATTTTATCAAACCATCAATGCTATTGAAATGTAGTGAGCTTGTTAATGCTCACTACCTTGTCTATGCTATGTGTTGAACCAAAACATATAATCTACCAAATATTCATATGTAAACTTCAAACCAAAAAATATGTACAAACTTGGAACCAAAACATATAATCTTCCTAATATTCCTTTGTAAACTTCAAACCAAAACTTATGTACAAACTTGGAACCAAAACATATGTAAACTTGAAATATAGAAATGAAAGGTCTAACTATCAACTAATTTTGATGTGCATACTCTATATTTTAATAAAAATTAATAAGAACCAATGTGCATACTTACAAATTAATCTAATGAATAATCAGGTTCCGCTCTACTCTTTATTGTGTCAAGTATTGCCTCATGTTCAAACTCACACATCTTCCACAAGGTCTTGTTCAAAGGTCTACCCCCATATTTGATCAAATGAACATTGAACTCCATGACAAAGTTTGAGTAATGAATAATATTTTGATGCATGTCAAAGTCTTGATAGCCAAACATTAACACTCTTATGTGGGTACCTTTTAAGCCACATTCTAATAACAACTGCTAAGCCTGTAGAGTATTTTATGTTTTCTCCATTTATAACTGGGGCCTCCAATTTCTTTTTGGCATAAACACAATGACACAAGTAATCGTCTATTCCTTTTTCATTTTCTTCATCTTCAATAATTGCATAAACATGCCCTACATTGATATGTGTAAAAAATTAGATGAAATCTAAGTCAACATTACAAATACACTACAAAGTAAGATAACAATAGGAATTTCAATAACTATGCAAGTAGATATATTACCTGGTTGAACTAGATCTGATATGTGTTCAAATTCAACCGATGATTCCATTTGTGTCAGTTCCAATTTCATTAGAGGCCAATACATGTGAAGTGTGGTAAGATTACTTAAACACCATTCATCAACCCACTCCTTTGACTCACACTCATTCAAGGCTTGAATTGTACATGAACAACAAAAGAATGCCATCTTCTACATATGGATACTCCATGAACTTGCATTTGAGTTAAGGAAAGAGTGTATCTCACTTGATCACTATGAGACCCCATTTTTATGATGCATTTTTTCAAACATCCCACTACCTTGTCAATTCTATCGCATTGACAAGCTAATGAGCTCACTAGCTTGTCAAATGTCACATGAATTTTTGGATGACATTCCTTAAAGAAATGTGGTATCATGGAATGCCATGATTTCAAGATAGGCACACAATGGAAGCATGGACAAGGCATGCAAATTGTTTGACAAAAAAATTTTGTAGACATGTATGCAAAATGTGGTACCATAGACAAGCTAGTGAGCTCACTCACTTGTCAATGTGGTCGCGTTGACAAGGTAGTGGGTTTTTTGAAAAAATTCCTCATAGAAATGGGGACTCACGATGAGCACCCATTGACAAGTACATCACTGTGAGCCCCCATTTCTATGAGGAATTTTTTCAAACAACCCACTAACCACATTGACAAGCTAGTGAGTACCTCACTAGCTTGCCAATGTGGTAACACTGACAAGGTAGGGGGTTGTTTGGAAGAATTCTTCATAGAAATATGGTCTTACGGTGATGTCCAAGGAATAAGAATTTTATAAGAAAGTGTTAAATCCCATGTACAACATAGAAATTATATTTGACCACCCTATAGAGGAAGTGGATTAGTCAAATCCAAAGGATTATTATATTGACAATAGATCTATAAACATGGTGGTTGGATCAATAAGGTTCTTAGGAGCCCCATACCCAATGTTGGAGCTACACCCTAAGGCTCAAGAACAAAAGAGACTATACTTGAGAGAATGAAAAAGGATAAGAACACAAAGGAAGAACTTAAAAATCAAGTAAGGAAATTAACTTTATACGTACATCACCTAGTTGGACCTATTGATTTAACTACACCTATCCCCGTGTTGCTAGTACCCTTGAATAAAGAGACTTGAAACCCCAACCCAAAAGGAATTATCCTAGCTATGAAAGAGTGGAGAGAAGGGTTACAATCCCTTGTAGGTAGGGTAATCAAGGAAACATTAAAAATATATCACAACATTAGTGATGAGGTAATTTTAGAAATAGAGATGAAAACCAAAATAGATAAAGATCTATTAATGTGGGAGGAGTATATTCCAATTTTGTATAGAATGAGGGTCACTCCCTCTATTGAACAAGGTATCTAGGCATCAATCAAATCATTGAAAGAAAGGGGGATTGTTTGAAAAAAAAAATTGGTAGACATGTATGGAAAATTTGGTAGCATAGACAAGTTAATCGACTGTTTGAAAAAATGCCTCAAATAAATGTGGTCTCATGGTGATGTGCATCACCATGAGACCACATTTATTTGAGGCATTTTTTCAAATAGTTGATTTCCTTGTCTATGATACATTTGATAAAATGTTTGGTAGACATGCATGGAAAATTTGGTAGCATATACAAGGTAGTCAACTGTTTAAAAAATAACACATCACATGAGACCACATTTCTTTGAGCCATATTTTCAAACAACTGATTTTCTTGTCTATGTTGTTTGATAAAATACTTTGGTAGACATGTATGGAAAAATTGTTAGCATAGACAAGGCAATTAGCTTCTTGGTAGAACTTTTTGACAAAATTTCTCAATGATATATGTCCTTGTAATACCCCTTTGCACTTCGTCTTGACCATGAAGCCTTATGTGATTTGGTCTCTCCTTTAGAGATAATTGTTTGATAGCATGTTGTGAATAATGTAATTGATTAGTGCCCTTGTTTGATTGTTTTGTTAACTAGGAATCAGTGGATTTAAAAGGCTTCATGATAAGCTCTTATATGAATGAAGGATAAATTAAATAACGTGGTTTTGGGTCAATTAATATTTGGATTAATTATTATATTAACCATAAAGTTAATTGAAGTTAAAGGCATTGTGATAATTGAATACAAGATTTTATATATATTTAAGGTATTGATTAAATAATTGCTTTAATTATATCTATATAAAAAAAAATATACATAATGATTGTGGTGTATAATAATTTAAAAATGAAAACTGTCTGTGAGATAATTTAGCCTTCAAATCCATTTTGGGAGGCTTTCTTAGATGTGTCAACTTTCTCAGCGTTGAATTGATGATTTGTAATGAGTGAGTTATCCCGCTTTATCTGAGACTAAACTCTACTCTAACGGCCAGATGGGATCGGAAATTTATTTGAAAGCAATAGAATTCGATGTAAACTTTCTCTCTAAACACAAAAATTAATGATGGAAGTAACTAGAAGCGCTAAACAAAATGGCGTTTCATGCAGCGTTAAGGTTGGGGACCGGGGTTTATGAATGGTTACCAGTAACCAAAACACACATTTAAACTTTAGAAACAATACAATTTCAAGCAAGATAGGTTTTTATATTCAAACTTAACCATCAACAGTGACTATCACCGTGGAGAGTCAGATGAACACAACAGATAAGAGAAGGTTAGTGGGATCCTGTTATAATACAACATGAGCTGCACAGAATCTTAAGGATAGCAGGAGTAATTGGTGGGAATTTGTATTTAATGATTAGGTGACCGCCTACATGGATAAGTGACATGTATTTGAAGGAAAACAGGCATTGGATGCTTTTTAACAGATTAGTTTCATTTGAATGCGGGGGGTAACTGATTGTTGTTGGGGGGCGACTGGTCTGTTATGATTTGCATGCAAACAATTCAAAGTCTCAGAGTTTTGATAGTTTCAACTTGAAGCTTTCTTTATCAAGATAGATCTTTCACTACAAGGACGGCTCGGGATTAAGAAAGGGAAAAGGCCACACCACCAAGGGGATCGAATGATGGTTAGTGAAGGAATGATACCAGGTATGTAGATTTGGTGGTGCAACTTTTATATTTCTTATGCATGCGATGTTTGGCAGATAATAGCATGACTAAGTCTAGAAGCCACGCCTAAGTGTGCTATGTTCAACACTGAGTATTTCAAGATTATGCCGATGAGATTGGTTTGTGTCATATTCGATGTTCTATGTTTTGAGACTGTAGGTAAGTTTGAGATAACCGATTTATGCCACTTTTTATTTGCCTTCATTCCCTCAGTAATATTGGTGGTCTCTCATATTTTTGTTGCAGCCTTACAACTTTCTTCCCTTTGAGTCTATTCTGGTATTTGCGTGTCGTTTCCTGGCTATAGTACTGGTTGTGAGATGGGAGATTAACCAGATTTATGGAAGCCTTCCTTTAATTGATCTCTAGCGCTTGATAGTCTTCTGAAACATTGTAGGCGTATTGGGATTCGAGCTATTAAACCATTCTCCGCCAAAGAATCTTCTTGTATTTTGTAGTAGAAGCGTTAGTTTGGAGTTATCCTAAAATTTATGTTTAAAGGCCAGTTGAAATGTTGTGTATTTGATAGATAGGGAATGAGACTAATATTTACATGTGTAGGATGGAGTCGGCTGTATCTAGGATTTTTTTTAAAAAAAATCATTTTTGGCTTTGCTTAAATTTATTATACCTCATGTCATCATGTTTTAGCATTAGATGTGTGACTTCCTTGTATTCCTGACATGTTTATCGTGGCTCCTTCTATAAATAAACTAAGGATTCTCTTGAGTCACCAATGTTGCTTTCTCATCCATGTCAGACTTTCTACTGCTTCAGATCGACTGTAGTTTTTAGTCATTTGCATTTCATAGTTGATGAGCCTCAATTCCTTGAACATGATAGGAGGTATAGATTTAAATAATCTCTCTGACTACTTAGTCGTCATGTCTCAGCTGCAATACTTGAACATAAAAAGGAAGTTTAAATGTTTAAATAACCTACTTGATTCTGCTGATAGTCTATCGCAGTTGCAGCACTTGAAAATGATAATAATAATGTAGGTAGATGGTGATACTTTCAAATTCCAATAATCACTTTCTAATATACTTGGCAACCTGTCATAGTTACAATATTTAGAGTTGAGGTAGTGTACAAAATTAAATAGCCTCCCTGAAACCATTGGCAACCTGTCATAGCTGCAACTTTTAGACTACAAAGGAGTAGTAAATCAAATAATCACCCTGATTTCATTGTCAACCTATTTGGGCCGTAGCACTTGAACATAATAGGAGGGTTTACTTGTTCTCTTCTTTATTTGCAATACCAAGTAAATTGTTGAGATCGCTGTGTTTTGATAAGGAGGCATGTACAAACGTTTTAGAGTGGAACATATGTCACAACATTGTTTATATCCAACAGGAAATAAATGTTGTGTTGCTGGAAATACTCAACCTATATTCATATATGATCCTTAGGCACCACCGGTTTAGGGTGTCCCCAAGATAGCCAGCACGGGCATGGAGGTCAACCGCATGCACCTAATGATCAAATATAAGTATTTTGTCAATATCTTAATAACTTCATTGCTTAATGTGAGACGTTTCATCAATGTAGGTCATATTTTGTTTTATTTCAGTCTACACCGAGCTTCACCATGGATTAAACATCTTGATTCCATTATTAGCTCATTTCTCATATCTGACTACACATGTTCCTCTTATCAAAGGGTGTCTTTTACAACGTTTATCCATCTGAAAATAGTAGTAATATGCTCTTAAGTTCTTAAGTCTTAAATCATCTCGACCTGGCCTCATGTGGCTTTTTGGCATCACCAATACTCTCCACAAAAGTAACGCATCTACTCAAATGGAAGAAATGGTTCACATATCTCAAAATAATTTTTCTTACGACAAACTTGGAAAAGATTATGATTACTTTTGAGCTAGGTAGTAATATTTTTAAATGGTTTTAAGTCATGACTTTTGTTATTGACATAAAGAGTGTAAATTTATTAGAGGGGTATTTATATCAACATAGGGAAATTAGTTCTTTCTTAGAGGAAATTAATATGTCTTCTTAGTTGAGTCTAGTACCATTATTTAAGAATTACGACTTGAGATTTAATGGGTTTGTTTTACCTTTATATATATATAAGGTTCTTTGTTAAGAATGCTTATAAAAGGATTTAGGGAATATTGTTGGAAGTTAGGATTATATGATAGATTTTGCATTTAGAAATCAAATACTCTCTCTCTTAGCATCTAGTTGACCACTATTTGGAAATGTAGAACATGAGCATACTTTAAATTATAGAGATTGAATAGTTAATTTATTGGAGTTATGCATTGGAAGGTTTATTGTTGAAAGAGTAATTTAACAATGCATAGTATATTTGATATAATAGGGTATTTTTATTCCAAAGTCAAAGTTTGAAATTGAGAAGCGAAACTCTATATGTTAGGAACATTGAAAGCCAAGTTAGGAATATCTAACTTCTTATACCACATTCATGTACCTATGAGTGTTTATTAAAGATGGTTATTTAGTGTATTCTTGTGGTGAATTTTGTAATTTTGGAGTTTATGATGAATATTTTTATGGAGGTTGTTTTTGGCTTTGAATTTGATGTTGATTTTGAGATCAAGTTTTGTTGCCACCTTGTTTGGAAACCCTTGTTTTAGTGATTTATCAGTCTTCCAGAGAAAGGGAAAGAAGGGTGTTGCTTTATTATTGGCCTTCACTTTTGGTTCTTTGTGAACCATTGCTCGTATGATCTATTTGATGTTTGGGTTTAGCATGGCACTTGAAAATAGATTTGTTATGAGTATTTTGTGTAGGATGGAGTATGCCTTGCTTAATGCAATTTATCATGTGGCTTTATTTGTTGTGCATAGGGGCTTACCCTGATAGTGTCTTTTGAGTTTTGTTGTTCATAAGGGGAGTGGCTTTCAATGGGGGCCGAGACCCGGAAGTGGTCTCAGGGTAACTCATTGGAAGTTTATTAATCAAGCGAAAACATTAATATTTAATTAGGGGTTTTGGATAGAATCACACATTAACAAGATATAAGTGAATTCCTCACTCATGACTCAAGTGCTTGTATGGGCTTGAGATGAGTTGAGAAGGCCTGGAATGGAAAAATCATTGTCTTGTCCTTATGAAAGATAATCGATGCTGCATTGAATTGCATGTGGGGCTGGGTTTCGTAAGAGGTCACCAGGGTAACCCAAGTTGAGGGTCGGGGCCTAGGAAGATTTTCCAGGGTAACCCATGCAACACTGCGATGACACTCTTCCTTAAACAACCAAGTATGCTTTGTTTCCCTCTATGACATTCTTGAGTCTCTGGAAGCACATGTTGGCATTTGTATGTTGATGATTTATTGGTTATTCCTTATGTTATTGTGGATCTTGTTGTGAAGTCTTGTACCCTTGTTCTCTATGATGGTTATTGTTGGGGATCCTTCTTGTCATCTCTTAGCATGGGGGATGGTCCTTCGGGTCCACGTGGTTGGGTGGAACGTGCTATGCACCCCATTGGGTCCCCAGTTATCGATTGAGAAGTTAAAAATTGTACCTTGCAGTGACTCGTGAGTTGTACCAGAGTTGGATCTAGTATTGCAGTTTTGTACTTCTTCATTTCCAATGTAACATTCCATTTTGTTGTATCTTCCCCATTCATGTTGGGAAACAACAATGTAATATTTTAACCCTTGATTAATGTGTTGATCATGTTCATGTTATCCTATGATTACTGGTGTATATTTACTTTTGATGTGATGTAATAGTGTTGTTGTGAAAAGTAATGCAGTCTTGTAAACCCGATGGATTTGTTATAAGTAGATCATGTTTGGTTTCATTTCATGTGATATATGATTATTATGATGTATGTTAGTATTTAAAAAAGAAATTGGTGCCATAAATGTTAGATGTATCGTATCCTTTTGGGTTTGTGGCAAGCATTATCCTCGGACTAGAATGATTGTAGGATATGCACAAAATGGATTTGTTGAAAAGGCTTTAGAAAATTTCAAGAAAATCCAAATTCTAGGTCCAACATCCCCCATGCCTTTGTACCAAAATAAAATCTTTGGAAAGGAGTATGCACATCCATAGAGAAGGATTGATAAATGATGTATTAAATTACATACTTATAACTACTCTCATATATATGTCTATACAAAATGTGGAAGCATACATAAGGTAGGTCAATTGTTTAACAAAATACCTCAAAGAGATGTGGTTTAAAAATGTAATTGGAAAGTGGAAAGAATTGTGTAGTTTAAAATGTGCCAAGAGGGGCTAAGTTTATAATGAAAAAATAATAATGATGAGCATGGAATATGCATTATAAAAAAATAAAAGCAAGCCAAAATATAATTAAGGAAAATGTAAAGAAAATGTGTAAGACTTAACATACCAAAAAAATAGAGATTCGAATGGAGGAGTTCTACCCAATTATGTAGCCTTTGTTTCTTAGATTGTATCAAACTCCTCAACAATTTGAGTTTTTCACAAGCTTGTTTCCTTTTCAATGTTCAATTGTATATCACTCTTGAATGGAATTGAGACTTGAATTGATATATATCAAATTCTAAGTGAAAACTCTATTATTTCATGCAAAGGTGGTGGAAAGTTTATAAAAAGGTCGTAGAATGTGAAAGAAATTTATGAACACTTCACAAATGCATAAAAAAGCTTCATTTTGTTAGAACACATGCATAACTAGGAGAATATAGAGAATGTGGTCCTGGAGATCATAGGTGTCTTGAATTTTTTACCTTTTTAGATCAAGCCAAAACATGCTCGTGTTATAACACGAGTGTGTTTTGTCTTGTTATACAAACAACTACATATCAACTTCTTCAAAATGCGCTTGCGTTATGAAAATGTTGATTTTCTATAGGTTTCTTCTCTCTCTATCCTTAGCCATCAATCCCCCCTTAGCCATCTAGGTCTCTCATTTAACCCTAAACCCTCAACCCTATACTATAAAAATCCTTGATACATTGTCCCTTGAACCCTAAGCCCTACTATATCTCTCTCCCACTCCCTCTTTCACTCCCTCCATCTCTCAACTCTCTCACTCACTCACTCATTCACTCTATCTATCTCTCTCTCAAGTCTCTCCCTCCAACCCTCTCTCCCTCTCTCAAGTCTCTCTCACACTCCCTCTATCTCTCTCCTCTCCCTCTATCTCCCACTCTCTCCTGTTAGAGTTATCATGCATTAGCTAATAATTAATTGATCTTTAATTGATTATTAGTCTAATTTATTTTCATTCAATTAATCTAAACTTAAGATTACTTTAGTCAATTAACTAAGTGTTTGTTTGTTAACTAAAGTGAGTAACAGGGTATGTGTAGGATCATGATGGGCCAAAAAGTGGTAATATGATGGGTTTGTGGATGACGACTTTTTTTCTACCCAAAATTGATGAAATGAAAAGGGTTTTTAAAGGAGATTCTCATCTTTCTACCAATATAAATTATGCTTTACTTTGAATTTAATAAGTAATTATTATTCATTTTCTATTTGAATTACGACTAAAGTCCTTATTGATAGGCTAATTGAAAAACATCTATAGCTTTCAAATGATATCACATTTTGAATCCAAATAGTGTTGTAACGCCCCGCCGTGCGAACCCCAAAGGACAATAACACAATAATTACAGCATAATTTTTTTTTTAAATAAACATAACATACATGTAATACACATTAAGTCATAACATGAATTTCAATTAAATATATTCATTAACACATAAATCCCTTGGGGTACACGAAGAGTCATTACGCGACTTAGATCCATACAACATCAATAAAGAATAGAATCCAAAGATATGCTAAACAATAACAAATATAATTACTACATGAAATTCATCAATAACAATCAATACAAAATGTAATATCCACAATTTCAAGTTTAACATTTCATTACAGTACAATGTTTAAGAAGTACAATGATACAAAAGTGTTCCAAATATAAGTGAAACCATCACCAGATAGCATGCTACAAATGAATAAATGAATACAAAGTATCATAACTGGCTCCAAGACAAATACAACTCTGGAGTCGCTGCAACAACACCAATCTGCACCTCTCGATCCTCGACTGGGGACCCAATGGGGTGCTTGGCACGTTCCACCCAACCATGTGAGTCCGAAGACCCACCCCCCGTGCTAGGAGCTAACAAGAAAGAGACCTCAACCAAGAACATCCAAACATGGAACCACAAGACTCAACGTCATACAAAAGTATCATAACACTCAGGAATTACAATGACATAATCAACCACATCCAAGAGTCATAAATATCATCACATAATTCAAGGCAATAGCCAGTAAACAAGGAACCAAAGGAAGATCATAAAACACTTTCAAATCAAACTGAATTAATAAACGTAACACAATTCTGATTCACAATGACACAATACAATAACATCATATCACAGTACCATAAGAGTACAAGGTCAAAACCCAAACATCAACAAGATTAATACAAGACCACAGAATACACCAAAGATCAAATAGGGTAAACCATAAATCAATTCAAAACAACTATGTTTCATCAGTTCAAGACAGAGAACCACTTCCAGAGGATTTCCAAAGAAGCAACATAATAAGGAGTGTTAGAGGAGAGTGTCATCGCATGGCTTAACATGATTCTCCAAATAACACTATCGCAAGCGGAGCCGCCCATCGGATCACACGGACTATCCGTATCCCGAGCGCTTAGAGCCGCCTATGGTTATCCAGCCACCATCTGCCCAGGGGTTGCCATGGAACCGTTAACCTTTCATGAAGACAAGGAAATGATCTTGCCAACCACGGCCTTCTCAATCCCCTTTAGTCTGTGGTAGCACTCAAAGGCGGATGAGGCATCAATTATCTTTTTAATGTGATTCTACCCACCCCCTAGTTAATTATTTAAATTATCACTTATTATATTCACTCTAACGAGGGCTATCCTGGCGCCCCTTTGTGCACCGACCACCCACTTAGAGCCACTCTCTCTCTCTAGACACTCAAAACATAAAACCAAAATCCAAGGGTTGTACAACATAACAAGTACATTAGATCACAATAGAGAAGCATGCAAGGCATTACCCATCTTGCCATAAATACATAATCAAAATCTCCATGATTCCCATACAACCCTTTCAAAAAACATGAAACCAAAACACTTGTCACAACAAGGGCACATAAAAGGGGGAACATTAACCAATAGTAAAATAAACCTCTGGAAGATTCTCATAAAGTTACACTAGGGTTTCCCCATGAAGGAACTGACAGCAATAATTGCAAGACCTCAAAGAACTATTTCCAATATAAATATAATGAGCAAACACCCCAAAATAAGATCAACAACTCCACTCAACAACACCAACAACTTCGATACGAACTAAATCAAGAATCCAAGGGAAACCTCTATTTTCTCCTCTCAGAATACCCATACTTCAAAGAACTTTTCAATTTGACTCATCAACACTCAAGTATAACCGTCAATCAAGACAAGGACAACATTAACCAAATTGCCACTTAGGTAGAGAGCAAAAGAAAACATAAAGAAATGTAAGTTAAATGAGAGAAATTCCCTAACTCAAAATCAACTCACGAAAGGTCACATCGAAAGAATCCATAAAACCAAACTTTCTAATAATATATCCATTCATTCAATAAGAAGTAACTTGAAACATTTTAAAAAGAACATTAGTTTAAAGATCAATCATTTCCAACATTTAAGGATAGCACAATATTACGAAGTGAAAATAAAATCTAATGGTTTAAGCCATAAGACACTATTCACAAGTATACTCTTCCAAACACAAATTAAAACAATCATGAATAATAATACGGGTTCCCATTCTACACACATAATTACATACAAGGACCATTAGACACATCAACCTTGAAGAACACTATCATAAAACACTTACAATGAACAGGCCATCGAGACATCTCCATAAATATCCCACAAATCACACCCATCTTAAAACAATTACATAACACTTAAACCTATAATCAAAACACTTTGTTTAAAACAACAATCACTCACACCTTATAACCATAAAGACATTCCTTTAATTTAGGTATTATTTCAACGTTCTTACTTCAAGGTATCCACTTAATTTAATTAAAAGAGTATTTACTACAAATTATATTTAAAATAACTATATTGTTTATAAGATAACCAACTCCATCGACTGTTTAATATGAATCCTAATTATAACTTTAAAATGTAATACTAAGATGACAATTCTATAAATTACAACTTTATTATAATCCTAAGGTGATGATACTAATAAATTATTTCACATAGTAGTTTGATAAATAATTATTATTCACGGACTCATTAGATAACAAAAAAGGTAAAAACATTTAACATTTAATCAATATCATTTAAATTAATTAACCTATGAACCTGGATTTATCCTCACTTAAAAATAACTTTATCATTTAACCTTCAAGTAAAAGAAACTATGTAAATGTAGAATCACTTATCTCCTTTAGTGAACCCTAAAACTTAATTAACCATATAAACTGATTTACTTTAACTAAATACACAGTTCATTTATCTACAACAAAATTAAATACCTATTTCAATAATGTTTATTCGGTTAAAATCCTTTGTTAAATAATATTTTACTAAACAACCTAGCGAAATAACCATTTTCACTTTAATTATTTACCCAATTCTTTTATTTTCTAAAGTGAAGTCAATACTTCATTTACAAATCAACTATCTAACTAAAATTCTTTATCACCTTTTATTACTTCACTTACCATAAAATTACACTTTTACTTAACTCACTATCTTACCGAACATTCTAACACTCGATTCATATTTTACTTACGAAGAGCAAGCACATACAAAACTCTACTTTTCACTATTTCTAATTTAACTATTCCACTTGGAACTAACCAAAGTAATAATAAACTAATCTACCAATGTTACACAATAAGTTCACATAGGCAAAATGTATTCTTTCATTAAAACCCTATATATATGCATTAATATTTTTCTTTTAAACTTAATTTACTTCAATTCACTTATTTAACTAAATCTCTATAAAAATAAGTAATTATTTATTTCAAATTAAAGAGGAAGATATTTATTATTCCAAAGTTACCCAAATAAATACTAACTATTAACAATACAAGAATCTAGGTATCCCTCACACAATTAATACCTAATCTTATATCTAAATATTTATACCTGAAAGAGAAATTATAAATCAACTACTTGAAAGAGGGAATGTTCAATACCAATTAGAGCTCATTAATTATTTCTTTATTTATTTATTTAATTATCTCTTGGAATAATTATACAGTTTACCTATCACGCTAGGATTACTATCTTGACAAAGCCGCTTAAATCCTTTTTTATTATTATTATTATTATTATTTTCTTTTATAATAAACTATAATGTAAATTATACTCACAATGATAACTTTCGTGAGGTGTAAATAGTAATATGAGTATATATATATTTTGCACGGAAAGGAATTATTGCACCCTAATCAAAGACCAAGATTTTATCTATGTTTAAGGCTTATCACTTGACCTAAAGCATCAAAGCAATAAATTGAGACAAAGCAGTATGAACAAGAGATTATTAGATTTATTATTATATGGTCAGAGGAACTATTTAATTTACTACACTTGTGCAAGTCTAACATTGCAGCTGTGATAATTTTGCCTATAGATTTGAGGAGATTTTAAAAATTTAGATTACCAGACTATGTGAAGGAGCTCATCTAAGCACTGTATCCAATAACATCAATTTCTCTCAGCTTCGACTGAACGGAGGTAACTGGCAAGGCTAGAAACATGGCGTAGACCAAGAGAATTAAATAATCTACTCATGGACGGCATCAGAGAAGACACACGAACCAAGCTTTCCTCCAAGTTGGAGATGGTTACGGTTGCAAACATGTGAGACGCCATTTTAAAGAAAGTGAATTTTAGAATTTGGAAATATCGCCATTTACTTGTATTATTATCAAATCCCAAATGTTATCTACAAAACTAAAAAGAAGAAGAAAGGTGAGGTGCAAAATACGTGACTTATGAGAATTTCCTGCAGAGTCTACCCATTTTATTTTATTTTTTTATCAGCATAGGTGATAATTTGTCAAAATGCAACCAATCTGAGAGCTGCTCTTTCAGGAAGTAATTAACTTGCCGCTATCGGCCAAAATCAAGAGAATTAATATTATATTTATTAAAACAATAAATCTTTATAGGTTAAAATTAGATTAATCTTTAACTTGTTAAATAAATTTTATTTTCTTTATATCACAACTTAATTATGACTCTCAATAGATGGTAATTATTATTATTATTCAATTTTTATTTAAATTTATTTTATTTTATTTTCTTTTGTTTTGACATCAATTTCTGTAAACATAAATTTACGTTGATTTTATTAACTGTTCTACTTGGTGGCATTAGTTTACAAATAGCTAGGGTTTCTACAGAATTACAAACTAGGGTTGGTATTAGAAGCACATACAATAAAACTTTTACTAGATTATACGTAAGGAAAAATAATTATAATGTGCACCTTGTAATGGTAGGATGCTCGCAGAGGGGATATGCAAAAAATGAATTATCTGTGTTGGAATGATTCCATGTTGAATCGTTTACAGCCAATCTCTGAACTGAATTTATTGAGGTTGAGGGATGGATCAGCCAGAACAGAAGCCTAAAACTTTTGCTGCATCTTCAAACCCTTGGTTAATGCAGAAAGCGAACAAACAGCATAACGGCATTCAAATAAGAAGGTGCTCTCCAATTGGTTCACAGAGAGAATTCCTCCTAAATTTTTCTTGCCTCCTCTTAAAGAAAATACCAAATTCTCCGTTCAACCGCCCTAACTCCTCTTTCTCCTCCGTAAAAGATTTTCAAAAATAACTAATTTTTATTTACCCACTTTAATTAATCATTACTTTATATATTTATTTATTTAATTTCAACCAATAACTTCTTTTGTTTTAAATTACTTCCACTTAACTCTAAATTTTAACTAAAACAAATTTTCATAAATATTTAACTTTTAATTAAAATATAATTCAATAAATATTTTTACCTTAATTTATTTAATCTTAAATACAATTTTAATATTTATTCCTCTCTAATATTATCTTACTTTTAGATTTATTAATTGAATTTAATCATTAAATGATAATCAAATTTGATTACTTTCAATAACCAACTCCCAAGATAATTAAATTAACGTTTATTATTGAATCTAATTATTTATTTAATTCCCAATAAAACAAGTAACCTTATAATTAAATTAACTTAATTAATCAACTCCAAGCGTATTATTAGTGTTATCTCATAATCTTAAAAATTAAATTGAATAATAAAATCACCACATCATCCTGACATTACTAATAACAACTTACTTAACATCAACGATGACCGAGACGGAGGGCACTACATGTGTCATATCCATGCTTTTACACTATAGGATTAAAAAAAATCATGAAGTTTTGACTCAAGGAAGTGGTTTATATATCATTTAATTTTTATTTTAAAATTGTATTAAAAATCATACTCTAATTATTTACTGGAAAAATTACAAAAAAATATGCATCACATCGAGACATGATTCCTTTACTTATATATAAAATCTTATAAAAAAATATTATCATTTTATTGTGGTTAGGGTGGTTAGACAGACACCTACTTATTTTTTCCTTGAAATTTAAGTACTACTGCATTGAAATTTCAAATTTTCACCTAGAAATAGATTTTTTTTTTAAACAAACCTAGTTGTTCAAAAACTACATTCAATTTGCTACAGATTCTATTCTTAGAAACTACATTCAATTTGCTACAGATTCTATTCTTACATATTTTTTAAATAATATAGACAACTTATTCAAATTTTTATGTCAAGTTTCCTAACTCTATTTTCTCTAAATTTTTTGCCACTTAAAGGCCTGCTTTTTCCATAATGATCCCACACATACCCAACATTTATAGTTTTTCTCCTATAAAGCACTCAACCCTCATTATAATGATCTTTTGAGCTTTCATATCTTCTTAAGAGTCTCTTGCTTCTATAATTTTTTCTTGTTGAGGAATATTACATATATTATTTGCAGATCTCATGTGTAGAAGGTATTGTTCATTGTTTGATTCTATGGATCATGGTTTTATCCTTGTTTCACAATTCTGACATGGTATCAAAGCATGGATTCATCGAACCCTTCTCGATTTATGAGGTTTTTCCTTCAACAAGTGTTGTAGGCTTTAGATATGAATCCCCTTTTCCTTTTTTGTAAATTTTGGATGTGGGTAATTTGAAACACATTTTGGCACAAAAATAACTTCACCATTGGATTCAGAGTTGTCCAAAAAGTCATATTTGACTTTTGTTTTGTTTGATTTGGGTTCCCAATGCCAGGTCTATGAGGGTTTTGTTGGTGTTCAAAATATCAATAGATCAGTTGAATCCTAAAGACTTAGCCAAGGTATTATTCTCAAACTCAAAGGTTGATTTGGCCAACTAATAGGAAACAAAATTAACACATATTTCCCCTGCAATTCAGGCTCTGTAAAACCTAGGGGAGTGACCCTTCAGCAACATCTAAAGATTTGGACACACAATTGACATAATATTTCTCAACAGATAATGCCCTCCCAGAATTATGCTGAGAAACATAAAATATCACTTAATATTGGCTAAGACAGAGTAAATTCCACTAACTAGCATGGAGAACATGGCAAATACAAATACTCACAACACATAATTAAAATGATTTATGATTTAAAGAATTGGGACTCAACTGAAAACAACATAAGCATATAATGGACTAGTGTCAAGAAATGGGCTTGGAGTCATATAACCAACATTCATCCTACAGTGTTAAACATTATTTGAAGATCTTTGCAACTGTTATCAAATTATGACAACAAGACCACTGGAGTTTCATCTGATAATCATTCTTTACAAATCCATCTGAAACACAACACTCTTATCACACTTGCTAAAGTAATTACACTACTCCCTGAATAATAGGGAATAATAAGTTTAGCTTGTGATTCATTAAATCATTTACATTTTATTCACAAAATAGAAGGCAACAATGGATGTTACTCAATGCATGAAAAGACTTAGATAATTTTATTATTGAATCCAAAAGAATAATGCATATCAGAAATGTAGACAATTATCAACTAAAATATAAACATGAGAGCACAACTCAGAACACAAACTTCAGATTTAATGACTCAATTACATTTCTCCTAGCTTTACAATTCTACCCAGAGCTTTTGCCTACTTGCAAAGCTTTCAAAAATTGAAACCCCCAAAATTAGAACAATGAGAGAAGAGAAGAAGATATAGAAGAAAAGAGAATTCCAGAAGAATGATCTGAAATTGTCATCTAGAATCTCTATCATCGTTGATCAAAAAATTTGTAAAGCCTCTCTCCTCTCTCAACAAACTAAATTTTCCTCTCAATCTTCCTTTTGCCTGTTTATCAACAAAAAATTTTGCCATGTGATAAATTTCACCATTTACCAGCAACTGCAAAATATCTCTGCCTCTCCATAAAAATTCTATTTTTTAGCTCTTTACCTATGCTGGAGTTACATTTCACTTTATTTACCTTCAAAAAATAAAGTCTTTGTTTTAATAAAGGGATCCCTTAAACATTGATCTTTGTTTTAATAAAGGGATCCCTTAAACATTGAATATTTAATTCACTTCGCAAAATATTCTCCTTTCCCTGCACCATTTTCAAATACTTTCCCTTTAATCACTGAGCCCCAACATTTATGTGGCCCATTCATTTTCACGTGCCATTTTACACAACAAAGGCACTTAAATATTTCACATTGAGGCTTCATCTATTTACTGGGGAAAATAAAAATATTTTACCCATGGCCATTAAAATTTAAATGTTGGCCTCCTTTTAAATATTTCACATTATTCAATCCCCAACCTCATCTTTAAAATAAAATATTAAATATTGCATCTATCAATATTTAATTCATGGTTCTTTTACTTTCCGCTTTACTCACCTTTTAACTCTAGCCATCTAATGCATTTTACCTTCATACACTTAATGAAGGCCCTTCTCTAAATTTCTATCGAGCAACCTTGCTCTCACATATCGGGCCCACCATTTAAAATATTTCATCACCAGCAATTTTCAAAACATTAAATAATTTTCAAACATTAAATAATTTTCAAAGCAAATAAAATGCTTGAAATATTAAATCATTGGGCTCAATCAAGACTTTTACCTGTAAGCATTAAATTCAACCGGACCTGCCACATCCAGGTGGTTCAATCTGCTAACCCCACGGGAATTCAAGAGCTTTCATTTTTATCCCCCGAGCTAGCAGGGAGCATGAAAAATTTCCATTCAACTACTTAGGATGGGGTTCCATGGGGGACTTCAGGTTCTATTTTTAAGGACCAGGAGGTCTCATGAAGTCAGAAAAAAATTGTTGCAGGGTTATTTGAAATCTTTTCCTGAAGAATAGCAGCTCCTACCTTTTAGAACTGCATATTTGAAGGGTGAAAATGGGGTGGGGCTTCCTTGAACTGCTTCCTAAAATTTGGAGCTTAATATTTTAAGTTGAACAGGCGTGACTGATTGCATACTATCTTGCTTTTTTGTAGCGACTTGAAGCTATGGCAGAACATTTAGCTTCAATATTTGGTACTCAGAAAGATAGGGTAAATTGCCCATTCTATTTTAAAATCGGGGCCTGCAGGCATGGGGATCATGTTCACAGTTGCACACGAGGCCTAGCATTAGCCCCACTCTTAAAAATTCTCAGCACCCACTGAAACTTTTCAGGAAACCCCCTCCATGGGACCTCACCCTTAGACTATATTTTATGGATTAAATTGTTAGCACAGGACCCACCATTTACTTTCCCTCTTCTCGCCAGCCCCGCAAAACTTAATCCACGGACACTTTAAATTAGCGAGCAGTGAGCAAGGGCCGTGATCTGGCTGCACTTACCCATTTATCCTAAGCTGTTGATCTTATGTTTTCCCTTTTTACCCTAATTCATTTGTACCATTTCTGCATTCCTCTTCTTGTGCGTTAATGGTGGCTCCCATGTCACATTTCTTTTGACAAGCTTAATGCATTCTCTGCAGATGTGCGTCCTTCCTATTTATTGAATGATTCATTTGGCTGGAATTCATGATGGCATTCTCCTTCATACGCACTCGCAGGGGTTATTGTGCTCGGAATTCTTAACGGAATTTTTCTATGTATTATCCTTTTATGGCACTGAGAGCGTGGCCTTCACTGCATTTATTTACAAGTTCCTAAAGAATTTCCCATAAGTCATTCATTGTTGTGCTGGCACCATTTCCATTTTTCTGAAAGTTTTTGGAGCTTTTACCAAACCTTTGGCACACACTCCACAGCATGTGGCGTCCCCTTACTGCTATGATGGATTCAAATGCGGGGCCTTGTACCGCGCCACACCTACCCATTGCATTTACTTGAAAGTTATTTAGGGGTTTCAACAAATCCACTCGAGCTCTCTTCTACAAACATAGGCGTTTGACTTGAGAGTTTCTAAAGCATTTTCAATAAATTTCAAAATCTGTTTTGAGCTGGGCATGCACCGATTCCACCATTCATGTGTTATTTTTAATTTTAGGGACTACTTTACAATCCACTTGTGCACATCACTCATAGCATCGATGCACTCTTCAATCTATTCAATGGCACCCTTTCTACGGTCGGCATAGGCAGGAAAGGAGAAGGGTTTTTACATCCATTTTGTGCTTGGCAGGCATGGAATTCTACATCTTTTATGCTTTGATTGATGTTCACATTCTGCCATTTGCATTCGCTGCTCACCTCATTGCTTCACTAGCGCATCCATTTTGAAACACCAGCACCCCTTTATGGTTGGCGTGGCTGCCCATTGTTTGCATTTGCTTAAGTGCTTAAGAGTTTATGGACTTTCAACAAACACCATTTTGGATTTACTCTCAGCGTAGAGAATCCAATGAGAATTCTTCTCTCACTTGCTTCAGTGGAAGCATATACCCTACATTTTTTTGAAAGTTACTTAAGCGATTTCAACATATGCATTGTGAATATGCCCTACCTTTGTTCTCCTTATAGATGATTGTGTGTGGCCTTCTGTTTGCAACGTTTAAAAATCTCCAAAGACCCTTATGATGCCTTCAATCCGTGCCCACCTCCTCTTATCTGCACATTATATTTTTCTTGAAGTTTCTACTGCATTTCAACAATCATTGGTGTGTATCCTCCATTCAGCGCAATCCATGAGATCACTGTTTATTTGGGGTTTTTCCAAACAAGTACAGTGCCTATCTCCCAAACTTGTTGACTGTAACCATCATACAGATTAAATAGCGTGCTAACTTATTCTATGGTGCCCCATTCTCCTCTAGCACAGCTTGTTGAAGTTTCTTTGGACTTCTCAACAAGTAGATGTTGTGTGCACGCTGCCAGTGTTGGGATCCTTCATCCTTTATGCCTTGATGGATTTCCACGCGGCCTGAATAGCTCTCTTTGTTTAGAGTTAGTCATTTGTGTTTTAGACCATGCCCCCTAGCACCTATCAAACACTTGGTTCTATTTCCATTCACCTCAATGCCTTCTTTAACCATCACCATGGCTACCTCTTGATCATTTTCAAAATATCTCATAAGCCCATGCACTATTCACCTATCTGGCACGATGGCTAAATGTGTAGAGCTCATAATTGTAACTACCAATCATATTTGCTTCAGAGTTTCTAAGGTCTTTTCAATAAATCCATTTTGTGCATATTCTGCAACTATGCACAGGCCCTTCTGCAATATCAATTCATTTGTGAGCCAACATTAATTCCCCTCCCACAAATTTAAATGCCCCCTTGCATATGATAACCCTACTTTTCATTATTAAAGAGTGCCAAGTTTTCTCATTCCAATGTCAGGGCAGAGACCCCTATGCATCAACCTCCATTAAATTTTTCAAACTCTGAACTTGAACACCATAAACCTTCATAGAATAAATTGCTCTTCTAGTTTATGTAGATGTTCAAACATTCTAGCAAGATTGAATAGAGTAGTGAATTTATCCCATAGTGACACCAAGTGCAACACCATCTTCAAGTTGTCCAGAGATCTTGTATTAATGTCAGGTTACCATTACTTGGACTTGTTCAATGGTCGAAACAAACATTGCAGAGTCATGAAGAACGATGATTGTTGTCATAGCATGTTTCTTTGCAGAGTCGAATTTTTGTGTTAGCACATTTCCTGGACCATAATGTTAACATAATCAACAAGAGCATGTTGGGTCCCCAAGTGGACCCGGGTAAAAAAAAAACATTTTCAAATAATTTCTCATTCTCAATTAACTTGTTATCGCCTTTTGAATGCTTTTGGAATGAAAAGACGAACTGGGTTTTCATCAAAATTTGATTTCTGGCTCATTTGTAAAATGTGCAAAACTTGCCAAGTTGGCTCTGGAATCGACCTTGAAAACTGGTCAAATGACCTCGTGAAGTCACAAAAACTTGTAAACATGTAGACAGTTATCCCGAGATTTGAATGCAAAAGATGGATTAGATAAATCAATCACGAGGAAAAATTTATTAACTATCAAAGTTGCTTAGTTGAACTTTCTACAACAATCAGTTGTTCTAAACCAATTAAAACTCGTGAAATCACCTCATTGCAAAAATACCAAATCAACTCCTAGCGAGCTATCACTAGACACAGTGAATCATCTTAGCACAATGAACATGCGTGCAAAAAGATTTTACTTGAATCATCTCCCATTTAAAGATATTGACAGTCAAAGTTGACCTCTCAGAAACACTGTCAACAATGCAAATGCAAAATAGGAGAAATTTCATTTGGATTTGTCCTACTAAAATAGCAAATCAAGTTGTAAAGCTTTGAAAATTGACATGTGATATCATATTGGCATGGAGAACTGAGAACAACAATCATTTCCTCTTGACGATCAACTGGTTGCAAAATGCAAGCTCAAATAGGAGGCTACTTTGCAAAATAGAATGTTCACAAACAGTTGAAAAGTGCCAAAACCCTCCAGCTTCACTTTTGAAACCTTGTCAAAAATCATCATGTGAAGCTAAAAAATTGACATGCCTGCTTACATAGGACACATAAGTGGGTGTGGAAATGGGTTTTACACCAAAATCAACGGGCTCCAAAATATGACCCTCCAAAGTAGGTCATTCAGGAAAATTCATTAGGTGCACTTCTGAAAATGCAGAGGCAAAATTTTTGAAATGGGCACGTCAAATTTTACAAAATTTGAGAGTGCCAATAGTGGCCCCGACTAGGTATGTATGCCCCTTGTAGGCATAGCAAGAATCCAGGTCTTTGGGGAGTAAACCAAAAATTAAGTCCATTAGGTGTTGTCTCAAACTGCTCCTTTATTCATTCTTTTTAAACTTCATTCGGTGGCCTCAAGCCACCAAATGAAAAATGGAAATCAACATTTACCTCTGCCAAACACAATTTGGTAAAAAGAGTTGATCTCCCTCAACTCATACTTGCCTCTATCAAACCATAACAACATAGGTGACTACATCTGTGCAAACACAAGTATCAGGCTGCCTTTGTGCAAGTTGAAACTTGCTCTCTATTCAGCTTTGTCATCACATGGCAACCAAATCAAACATGTCAACTCACTACCACTCTCTCCATTTTCTAATTTTGTATCAAGTGGCAACATTTGAAAATGGTGATCAAGACCATATGAAAGCATAGTTTGATCATAACCATTCGCCTAATCAAACATGTTAAAACCTCCTAAAAGGAAATCATATACAACATCATCAACATGTTCATCATCACTATGCATTAGAAAGTTAGACATACTTTCAAAATGTTGATTATCATGTGGAAACAATTTATCATTTTCATCATACAAACCATTCCCAAGTTGAGAATAACATCCTTCAATGCTTTGCACATTGCCACATTCTATAAAAACTTCTCCCAGCTAACAAAAATAGCATTCACATTTTGCTACATGGCTGGTACAATCAAGTTCAATCTGATTTCTAGTTTGCATGTCAAAATTTAAACCATCAAAAAAGGCTTACTAGCAGGTCTAGTTCATCATGCAAACTATCTCCAAGCGTATGTAAATAGATACACTCATGCATTGGCACACTTTGTGACTATTCTTCATCATGTTGGTACTGAGAGTCATCAGAGATTTCTAACTCATCATCATCAGTAATCATATTATCATCTTCTGAACATAACATGTCAACCTCTTCGATATCACAAGCTTGCTCAACAGTGGGCAATTCTGGTTCAGAAAGATAATCTGATTTCTCATTGAAATCAATATCTGTATTCACATTCAAAGACTCATGACTAGGCTCAATCAAGTCATCAAACAAATACTTGTTAAAACCTACATCAAATTTTTCAAAACTTGACTCATCAGATGTGCAAACCTCATGGTCATCTACTGCTTCAAACTCATCAAAATAGATTTTTGAGTTTGCATCAGCATTCACACTGTCATACTCATCATATTATTACCATCACATGGTTTCCTATCTTCATCCTCATTATCATCATGATCAGCTATAATGATTAGCTAGAGAATCAAAAATACATGCATCATACCTTGAATCTTGAACATCATCATCGAAGACAATAGGAATGGCACACAACAACTAAGAGTTGTCCATATGTGCACATTTTTTATACTTTGTGGTCAATAGATCTGAAATTTGTTCACAACTCAATAGATCATTACTCTTATCTAGTCTCTCAACCACTTCCTCTTCTTGACCTTCACTAGAATTGAATGCACTATCAAATTGCAAATCAAATATGCCAAGACATTATCATCATCAAAGTCTAGAAACTCAATGGGCTGATCATAAATAGGGCCTTCCCAATCATAAGAGATTGGATCACTAACAACCTTGTCAAAAAAATGGTCACAATCCATCATAGAGAATAGATTGTCCATTTGTTTATCCTTACTCACTTCTAGGCTGTCATAACAGCAATCCACATCACTTTGCATTTTAATCAACATTGAGTTGGGCATCTTCATTGAACTTGTTATTTTCATACTCTTGAGGGTAGACACAAACATCTTCACTTTCAAACTGAAAACCATCAATGGTTTCCTCACTGTAGCTGCTTGTGGCTTGTCTTTCAAACTAAAATTCATCACATACTCCATCATTCATAGCTAATAAATTGACATCCTCAAGGGCATTCCCAGAATCAACAAATTCCTTTGTCTCATTATGGAGACTTCTATCAACACTACATTCATCACATGTAGGCTTGACATAATCAATTGTATCACAACATTGTTGATTGCTTAAATTTTTTCTTCAAAGAGTAAATCCAATTGATATCCTTCATCATGTTCTTGGCTCGAAAGACTCAACTGTTGATTTGCAGTTAGGTATACTTCTTTTGTAAGTTGTTCAAAGACAACTTCCTCTTCATCTGATGATGCGTCCTTCTTGTCTTTAGCTTTCTCAAGAGTGCACTTTTATGCAAACCTCTGATCATTCACATTCACATAATTTCTAATTTCATCAACATGCTTACCCAAAATTGAAGACAACAAACTTAGCACATATTCATTCCTTTGTTTCTCCAAATTATCCAAGACTATGTAAGCCATCTACATGCTCATTATTTCAAAATCTTTTAACAATGCACTAGATCCTTCTTCATAAGCTTCAAAGTACATATGAATACAACTTGGGGTACTAGGTCTAAATTTTTTTGGGATTAGTGACAAGGCAACAACAAATCTATGACTGAAATCAACACTTGACTCTTCATTTTTTTTCTTGATCTGCTTTAACCTCATGACAAGGTCAGAGGGCTCTCTTGCAAATTCTTCTCTATAAGCAGCCATTAATTTATCCCAAAAAGGAAATGACTTCTCAGGAAAATTCAAATACCAATCCTGAGCTCTTGCTTCAAGGGATCTGACAAAGAATCTCATCCACATATCCTAATATCCAAATGAATGTTTCACCATGAAGTTGGAAAAACTTTTGACATGTGCATCTCCTTCATAGACATTGTATCCATCAAATCTAAGCATCTTCTTGTAAACTTGAGCTGACATACTCTGAGTTTTGTAATCAACCCATGGCAAATCTAACTAAGCATATAAAGGATCAAAAGAATTGACATAAGGTGCACTAACTTGGCAAGTAGATATAGTATTTTTGTCTCTTGACCAGACTTATTGAAACATCTAGTGTCTTTCACCCATATCTCTAAGTCCTCTTTCAAACATAGCTTTCCATTCAGGCCTTATCTTAGACTTGTGCACTCTTGAGTTCTTACACTTTGAGGTCTCTAATTTATGCAGATTATTAGACTTCTGACACTTCTTAACAAGCTATCTCAAAGTTTCTATAGGTATGGATACTCTATGATCCATAGATATTACAAATCAAGGCTCACTGATTGTGCATAATTACAAGCATGACCAAATGGTGCACAACAATGACAATTAATGACATAATGACAACCTAGGCTTGAATCATATGACAATACAAATGGATGGAATTCTATAGGATGCACAAATACATTCTAACCATCTAAATTATGAAATATTTGAGCACTAGACAAAATTCTTTCAATGGAACTGCAATTACATTCAACAGATCCAACAAATGGAAGTGTGAAAACTTAAATTCACTACTATCATTACCCTCTATCAGTGCTAAATCACTAAATAGGGAAGCCAAATTTTCTCCTAAGAAGTTCAAATATGGCTTTCATATACATTTTCTTGAAAACCAAGAGTGAAGAGTACCTGGAAACATTGCAGCTACTACAAATTGTCTTCTCATTGTAGATCTGGAACTATATTCACCTCTTCAACAGGTTCTTCTTAACAAAGTCGCCACCTCTCTTTGTAGAGGACTAAACTTCAAGCATTATGAAGTTCTTTTCACATGTAAATATCTTTCTGAGTTCCCTTCACCAGCAAAGCACCACAAATCTTGAAATATTTAGGTTAATTGCAACAAATTCTTTATCCAGGCTTGAAATTCTTCAATATTTCAACTCAATTTCAGAATGGCAAACAATAATATGACTCAATGCAAATGATTTGACTCTATTTCTAGATTCTTCAATGAGAATTTCCTCAAATTCTCCCAGGCAGAGTCACCATTTTGTTGGTGTTCCAAATATCAACAGATCAATTGAATCCTAAAGACTTAGCCAAGGTCTTATGCTAAGACTCAAAGGTTGATTTGGCCAACTAATAGGAAATGGAATTAACACACATTTCCCCTGCACTTCAGGCTCTGTAAACCCTAGGGGGTGACCCTTTAGCAACATCTAAAGATTTAGACACATAATTGACATAATATTGCTCAACAGATAATTCTTTCCCAGAATTATGCTGAGAAACATAAAATATCACTCAATATTGGCTAAGACATAGAGTAAATTTTGCTAACTAGCATGGAGAACATGGAAAATACAAGTACTCACAACAAAAAATTAAAATTATTTATGATTTAAAGAATTGGGACCCAACTAAAAACAACATAAGCATATAATGGACCAGTGGCAAGAAATGGGGTATGGAGTCATATAACCAACATTGATCCTACATTGTTAAACATTCTTTGAATATCTTTGCAACTGCTATCAAATTATGACAACAAGACCACTGAAGTTTCATCTGATAATCATTCTTTACAAATCCACGTAAAACACAACACTCTTGTCACACTTGTTGAAGTAATTACACTATTCTTTGAATAATAGGAAATAATAAGTTTAGCTTGTGATTCATTAAATCATTTACATCATTCACAAAATAGAAGGAAACAACATATGTAACTCAATGCATGAAAAGACTCAGATAATTTTATTATTGAATCCAAAAGAGTAATACATCTCAGAAATGGAGACAATTATCAACTAAAATATAAACATGAGAGCACAATTCAGAACACACACTTCAGATTTAATGACTCAATTACATTTCTCCTAGCTTTACAATTCTACCTAGAACTTATGCTTGACTTGCAGAGCTTTTAGAAATTGGAACCCCCAAAATTAGAACAATGAGAGAAGAGAAGAAGATATAGAAGAAAAGAGAATTCCAAAAGAATGATCTGAAATTTCCATCTGGAAGCTCTATCATTGTTGATCAAAAAATTTGTAAATCATCTCTCCTCTCTCCTCAAAAAATTAAATTTTCCTCTCAATCTGGGTTTTTCCTCAGTTGTTTATCAATAGAAAATTTTGGCATGTGATGCATTTCACCATTTACCAGCAGCTGCAAAATATCTCTTCCTCCTCGTGAAAATTCTATTTTTCGGCTCTTTACCTATGCTGGAGTTGCATTTCACTTTATTTACCTTCAACAAATAAATTCTTTGTTTTAATAAAGGGAGCCCTTAAACATTGAATATTTAATTCACTTTGCAAAATATTCTCTAGTGCGTGCATCATTTTCAAATACTTTCCCTTTAATCACTGAGCCCCAACATTTACCTGGGCCATTCATTTTCACATGCCATTTTACTTAGCAAAGGAACTTAAATATTTCACATTGAGGCTTCATCTATTTACTGGGGAAAATAAAAATATTTTACCCATGACCATTAAAATTTAAATGTGGGCCTCCCTTTAAATATTTCACATTATTCAATCCCCAACCTAGATTTTAAAATAAACTAGCACTTGCACCCCAATGAGGTACAGTACTTACATTGATAGGCTAAGCCCACATTATTTAAGGTCGTGAAAGTAGTGGATGACACGTGAAGAAATCAGTGATCTATCTCACCTATCCCTCTCTACCCCTCGCTCCCTTCCTCCCTCCCCCCTTCTCTCTCCCTCTTGCTCTCTCCTTCCCTCTCTATTTCTCTCTATATCACATATCCATCTCTACCTATCCTTCCCTCCATCTCACCTGTTTCTCTCTCACTCTCTCCTTCCCTCTCTACTTCTCTCACTCTCTCACATATTCCTCTTTACCTCTCTCTCCTTCCCCCTCTAATTCTCTATATATCCCCTATCCCTCTCTACCTCTTCCTCCCTCTCTCTCTCACTCCCTTTGGCTCTTTCTTTCCTTCTCTACTTCTTTCTATCCCACCGCTTTCTCCATCCCTATCTCTATCTCACTTATCCCTCTCTACCTCTCTCTATCCCTTTACCCTCCTCTCTCTCTTTCTCTACCCTTCCCTCTCTACTTCTTTTCCCTCCTCTCTCTCTATTTCTCTATCCTTCCCTCTTTACTTCTTTTCCCTCCTCTCTCTCTCTTTCTCTATCCTTCCCTCTCTATTTCTTTACCCTCCTTTCTCTCTTTCTCTATCTCACCTATCCCTCTCTACCTTTCCCTCCCTCCTCTCTCCCGCTCCCTCTTGCTCTCTGCTTCCCTCTCTATTTCTCTTTATATCACATATCCCTCTCTACCTATCCCTCCCTCCATCCCACCTATTTATCTCTCACTCTCTCCTTCCCTCTCTACTTCTCTCCCTCTCTCACTTATTCCTATCTACCTCTCTCTCCTGCCCCCTCTAATTCTCTATATCTCCCCTATCCCTATCTACCTCTCCCTCCCTCCCTCTCTCTCTCACTCTCTCTAGCTCTCTCTTTCCTTCTCTACTTCTTTCTATCCCACCTCTCTCTCCCTCCCTATCTCTATCTCATTTATCCCTCTCTACCTCCCTCTGTCCCTTTACCTTCCTCTCTCTTTCTTTATCTATCCTTCCCTCTCTACTTTTTTTCCCTCCTCTCTCTCTCTCTATCCTTCCCTCTATACTTCTTTACCCTCCTCTCTCTCTTTCTCTATCTCAACTCACTCAACTATTGCCATCACTAGAGGAGATTCCAAATCTTCTTGTCAAAGGCATAGAGGATGTTGATGCTCAAGGATAAAGAATGTAATCCTGTGAGCTCTTGTTTATGCTATCTATTTTTTGTCTTTCCTTCTCTGCTTTATATTGACTTATGGTACTATTGTAGATTGAATGTCCTTAACAAATTTTCTAAGATTCTATGTTTGGCATATAACACCTGTCTGTATTGGGTTTCTCTGATCCCATTATGAGGAAAAGCTTTTAGATTTAACTTCTAGATTTGATATGGTTCTTCCATGGCCATCTATTATCTAGCATTCTACAATATTTAATCTTGATCTTGAAATTTTGATGTAAAAGTTTACTTACCAAAAAAAAGGTACAACATCCAGAAAACATAATTTTTATGCAGGTGAAAAATGTGTTATCCTTGCAAAATTGTTCCATGTTACTCATCCAACCTATGTTATCCATGTTCTCCTATTCAAATAATTAAATTTTTACCCTAAGAAACAACATATGACATCACATTACAATTAACCTAGGATAATAGACAAGGTAAAAGAAGTTCATTACTTTGGGGCAAGCAACAAAAACTGTAATACAAGAACTCACTTCAAACCGTATTATCAGAACATGAAACAAAAAATGACATCAAAACAGGCTTGAACTGAGAGACCAAGGTTCTAATGTTAAGGTGTATAAATCCAAGAATTTACACATTTTTATTATCATAAAAAGAAAGACAAATTACAAATCATTCAATTTTCTCTAAATATAAATATACATCATATTCATATTTTTATCTCAGGCTTACAAACACATCTACCATAAAACTAAGAAGGAATTAGAAGATACAAAAAAGGAATAATGCATAGCATGAAATCAATGAAACACCTCATGTAGGGACTGAACAAAATTTCACAACAATGGAGGGCTTCAGACAACAAATCAAAATACATAAATTATTATGAACAGATATTGAAATTGCTACTGTGTATTGCACATAGTTTTAACCAGCCTAGGTACAATCCCAGAAAAGATAAACTCTAAGAACATTGGTTTCTTGGTGAACAAGTTTCAAAGATAACAACCCCCGGTCATTACATTTCTGCTCGCATAGATTTAGTTCAGGACGAAGAGTTGTGTTACCCTTGTAAAATAATTGCATTACGGTAATCCAAGCTATGTTTCCCATAATCTCCTAACCAAAATTAAACCTGAAAAACATCTTAAAACATCACTTTCAAGTCTCAATACCATTTACTTTTATGTTTTCCTTTCACATATTCCATTTCCTATGAAATAGGGGTGAACTACCAAAGGATTTTTGTAACACTCAATATGCTACTTTAGATAGTCTGCTCCTTTTTTTTTTTTGTCATAGGCCATAGATTTCATGATTTCAAACTTCATTTATATATATATGTATTTGTTCATTTGACCATGAAAGTATGACATTAAATGAATTGGTAAATTATACATCATGTGGTACCATTCATTAGACAATACAATTGCATGATTGGTACCATTTTTAAGCTAATACTGTGTTTGTCTTTGTCAGTTGATTCTCACACTAAGTAGATAAGAAGAGATGAAGTTGTTTTTTACTATGATTGTGGTTGCAAGAACAATCTCATAATTGCGGACATGACATATGTTAGAAAATTAGATTAATAACTAAAATTAGGGAAATAAACCAATTACAATAAAATTGCATGCACATAAACATAAAAATAAATGATAAACATAAAACTATGTGTACAAAGAAAACTAAAATACATAAATTGAACTTCATCCAAAAGCAAAAATCAAAGGGTTGTTGCTCACTAAAATACATAAATTGAACTTTATCCAAAAGCAAAAATCAAAAGGTTGTAGCTCACTAAAGTACATAAATTGAACTTTCCAAAAGAAAAAATAACATCAAATACACAATATTACAACCATTTTCATTAATATTTACTTGTGTTTTTTCTCTATATTATGTCAAGCGACTCACATTTTTAATAGTTATAAGATTATTTCACCTACTATTATAAAGTGTACCCAATTAGTAAATATTGTTTGGTATTTTTTTTTGTTTCATGTAAAATTAATTATGGAATATTTATTTTGATTTAGTCTTAATAGAATAAGATATAAAATTAGAGGCCAATTGTAGATTTGGACGCATGTTATAGAGCAAGAGAACAATTGGGAGACATAACATGAGAAAATGATTTCCCAAAAAAGACATCATCAACAACACTTCTGCGCCTCCAAGTATAATATCATATAACAGTAGATTTCCTTTCCACAAGGAAATCTTTGTGGAAGGCCGAGGTTGCCTTCAAAAATAAGGGAGGTATGGGAGACCATATATACTCAAATTCTCCCCTCCAAAAAAAGATATATTCATAATACAATTGGGTTTTGGAAAGTAGACATAGATGCTTCAATGGAATGAAATGGAATGTGTATACACCTAAAAATGGTCACATCACATTGTCTGGTAATTAATTAAATTTTTTAATATTTAATTAAATCTTCGAATTCCATCTATGTATAAATAAATTTAAATAATTTATTTATATTGTTTATCATTTCATTTCGATTAAATAAATAAATTTATTTAATCATTTTTTCGTATTCATTTCTTAATTAATTAAATAAACATTATGGTTTATTTATATTAATTATCATATAAATCTTAGTTTGAATATTTTATTCAAATAAAGATTAAAATATTCTTCTCTTCTTCTAAATATCATATCATAATTAAATATTCCAAAATATTTAATTAATTCTTCTAATATTTCATATTCTTCTAAAGTCGCATCATGATTAAATATTCTAAAATATTTAATTAAATCTTCCATAGTTTAAAAAATCAAAAATCAAAATTCATTAAATGAAATTAAATAAATTTATTTATTTAATTAATTTTGGGATTTATCTTCAACACCCGTGAAACAAACTGCCCAAACAGAAAATTTAATTTTCTCTGTTTCTGTGCAGGCTTGTTCCCGTAGGTTGAAGATAGGAATCCATCCTTCTCTCCAACCTCTCAACATCTTCCATCTTCTTCTCAACCTCTCCATCTCTCACCTTTCAATTCTACCAGACAATCTCACAACCGTAGATTCTTGCCAGCCGGGATTGTGCCTGCAAAAATCTATAAATATGACTGTCGGGCACTCCAAATCATATAGAAGCTTTCAGTAAAATAACTATAGTCAAATAGCAAGTAGTATAAATATTTTTAGCATTCATAGAATTTCCATTTCATATCAATAAAATCATGGCATATTGTAGTATATTCATAGCATACTTCATTTACAGCCCCTGTGCATAATCTACAACCCCTGTCCATATCCGTTAGTATCAGCAATTTCAATTAGCATACAACATATAGAATTTCCTTTTGCATAACTCATTCTACAGTAGCCATTTGGAGAAGCTGAGCTTGCACAATCTGAGAGCAGCAAGCTTCGAACAAATCTCTGGAGATAGAGAAAGATAGAACGTTTCTGAAGAAATTCTCTTTTATATTTAAGTTTTATTTCAATTTCTTTAGTTTAAAGTTTTGTTAATTGTGTTTTTGTTTCAATTTGATTACTCAATTTAACATATACACATTTTTGGCACCCTCCGTGGGGCTCTTGCCCCTAAATTTAACATCTTTTTGCAAGTTTATGTGATAGGTTATAGACAAAAATGGCGAAATAGCACAAGAAACACGTTTTCAAAACTTCAATACCCAGTTCAGCGCATTTAATGATTTTTGTAGCGCCCGTCAAGTCTTTTGTAGCGCTCGTCAATTATTTTGCACCACCCATCAGGTCTTTTGCAGCGCCCGTCAAGTATTTTGCAGCGCCCATCAGGTCTTTTCCAGTGCCCGTCAGGTCTTTTGCAGCGCCCATCAGGTCTTTTGCAGCGCCTGTAAAATGTTTTGCAGCACTCTTAATTAGTTTTGCAGTGCCCTTAAATATTTTTGCAGCGCCCGTAACCTCTGTTATAGTGCATTCCTGCAAGTTGTAATTTGTAATAGTTTAACTAATTTCGACGCAACCGTGGACAGTTAGTAGACATTAAAGGTAAAAATGAAGCAATCCTAGGGTAGACATTAAAGGTAAAAAGAAGCAATCCTAGGGTAGACATTAAAGGTAAAAATGAAGCAATCCTAGGGTAGACATTAAAGGTAAAAAGAAGCAATCCTAGGGTAGACATTTAAGGTCAAATGAAGCAATCCTAGGGTAGACATTCCACACTTTATTTTTGGGCTAAAAAGAATTTTCTGTTTGTGTGAAGCAACATCTTCGCTTAGCTTAGAAAATTTTCATTTGGGGCTTAAAATACATTAGTGTTTGCTTTGTTTTTGGTGATAGGCCTATGCTCTCCCCTTAACTGGGTGATCAAAATGCCAAACTCACCTATTTCCTTTTTTGCAATTTCCTGTTTTATTAGCACCTTTTAGAAGGCCTGCCGTAGTGGGAAAAAGTACTCACCCTATGGGAACGACCTAAGTGGGAACAACTAAAGCCAAGTTTTCCAACCCACTATAATCAAATGCGAATGGTCGATGAAAATCCCATTCAACGGTAGTGTGCATTGATAAGCATCCCCAAAGCCTTTGTTCTAAAGGTAGGGAGGTCTCTCGAGGGAGTCTATCATTTGCCGCACTGAACGAAAACCCTTATTAAGAACCTAGTGTAGAATCTTACCGAGTCAGTTTCCAAACATTATATTAATCACAGTGCAGGGGAGGGAAGAATCTACCCCCAAGATACTCACCATATAACTGCCAAGGATTGTTTGCTCAGGGGATCCGGTATCCACTTCCGTCACTCTGAGTACGCACCTAGAAAAGACAAAAACACAGGCGCCCTTTCGGGGGTGACATGGCTGTGTGAGTCGACACAATTTTAAGATGTGGGCTGTTGATTGCTATGATGACCTACTTGAGAATTAAGAGTGAGTCTGTTTGAAGTGCTTATCATGTGTAAAACCTGTTAAAACAATTTTTGAACAACATTTTGATTATACACTTGATGTTTAGCATAGGACTTAAGACAACCATTTTACAAATTGTTTGATGTGTTTTCAATACACTAATTCAAATAAGATCATCCAAAACACTCATTATCACATTGATTAATCTCATGTTACGAGATTGGAAATCCACAATGTTTAAAAAGAAATCCGTTTTCAAAAGGATTAAAAAGCCAAAGAAACCCCTCAACCACAAGAAACTATTGAAGAAGCAACAATTCTTATATCAAAGCCGAAAAGTTTTACTCAAATATAGAACATTTCTTCATAGATATCATGATTGTGTTAGAGGTCTTTCAGATGATTATGCCATAGAACCTTTGTATTCACAAGCTTACTTTCAAAGAAGAGCCCTTTCTCAAAGGCATAACCATAGTCAACGCATTCGCTTCTATTATATTCCCCAACCTGCAATCGAATATTCTACTCGTCCAAATCAAATTTTGCAATAGAGAACTTAGAATACATTAGGCATCTATCACAAAATCCATCCTTTTACAAAGCCATGATCAAAACTTCATAAAGTGCAAAATCATCCTTTTCTTGATCTTTTGCTTACATTCCCGCTAAACAAGATTTTCATCCTTCCACTTAGGGAACAACACAAGCTAAAGATTAGAAATTTTGTGTAAGTCATAGAATCTTCATTCTATCTTGACTTTCATATATATCACAAAAATTGCACTATTTCACTCTTTTGATCAAAAGTGAGTAGAACTTGGAGTAAAACCTATGCCTGTCTTCATGAGATCTCAAAAACAAATGGAAAAAGATGAGGGAGAAACCACTACAAGTAAAATGGGTGACTATAATGAAAAAGAAGAGGAAACGTTTAATCTTGATGAATTAATAGAAGAAAAGCTTCAAGAAGCAGAACAAGATCCCCAATTCCATACTCTTATGGAAAGGATTTTAGAGTGAAACAAAGAACGATACTTTCTTTCATTAGCTAATCAAGGAGCTAAGTTACCTCACAATTTTGACATAGAAGGGATTAAAAAAAATCCTGAAATTCCTCCTAATGACTTTAGTGCTCTTAATCAACAGATAAAAGAATTACAAGGGAAAATAAAAGAAATGCAAGGGGGTACAACAAAAAAATATGTTTTGGAAGACATCTCCTTATCCGTTTGATAGGAGTCTTCAAATGATCCCATTTCCAAAACATTGTGAAATCCCTAAATATGATAGATATAATGGAAAAACTGATCCCATTGACCATGTGAGGGATTTCCGAAACATGAGTCTAGAATTTGCCTATGACGATACCTACTTGATGCGATTATTTCCACGAAGTCTAGGTGTACAATCCATGGAGTGGCTTTCAAAATCTCTCCACCTATCAAAAATTTTGAGGAGTTAATAAATCAATTTATATCACAATACTCCTACAACATTCAACACCAGATAACAATGCTTGATGTTTGTAAAGTAAAACAAAAAGTAGGAGAACCCTTCACTACGTTCTTGCAAAGGTGGAGAAGGTTATTTGCACGATATTCCCGTCCTATTCCTGAAAAGGAAAAGATGGATATCTTTATCAATAGCCTTGATCAAGAATTAAGCTATAGGCTTAACCTTCATTGTCCTCATAACTTTGAAAAATTGATTGAAAACACAATCACCATTGAAGGGGCCTTAGTTAAAAGGGGAGTGATAAAACTTGATAATCCAAGTACATCGAATCAAAATGATAAAACAAGGTTTTGGAACAGAAACAAAAATGTTGTCAATGATGGCATAGTGGATGCAAATAATTTACGAACAAGACCATCTGTTTTCAATCTATCAAGTGCTCCTCGAAACAATCAACAAGGAAACAACAATCAACAAGGACAAACCTCCAAGCAAGAAAACATGACCAATCAAAATCGTGGTAATTTCAATAATAATCTTGGCAATACCCAAACATCAAATCCGTCTAGACCTTCATTCTTTTCAAATAGACGGAATTTTACCACTTTGGGTCAATCTCTTGAGTCTACTCTCAAGGAGCTTCTTGATAATAAGGTTATCACCTTACCACCACAAAGAGATTATGAGCCATGAGTCAAACCCCCATCATGGAATGACTCGTATTATTGCAATTATCATCGATGTAAGGGTCATAGGACGAACAATTGTCAAGCTTTGAAAAATATAGTACAAGATTTAATTGACAATGGCACCATTACAATCGAAGGACATCATACTAATGACGATCATCAAGCATTCAAAGATCCTTTACCAAACTATCAAAAGGGGGAAACATCAGATACCAAAGCCAAAAGCATACATAATGTTGAAGACAATATAATCCGTCACATCTACACAGATGATCAACGAGTTAATGTTATCAAAATCAAGGGAAAACAAGAATATCAACAGGTTAATGTAACAACAAGAGGTCAAGCAAAAGTTGTTCTAAAAGGAAGTTCATCTAAAACAACTATTTCTCCTCCAAGTCAGTATAATCTGGTTGATCAATTGAGAAAAACATCAGCTCAAATCTCCATCCTTGAACTTCTTAAAATATCTCCCATACATAAGAATATTTTAGAAGAAACTCTTGTAAACACAACTGTTGACACTAATCTAGATGTAAACAGATTTCAAGCCATGGTGGGACATTTGTCTTCCCCCACTTATCTTTCATTTTCCGATAAAGATGATGCCTCTATGACACATCCACATAATTCCTCACTTTATCTTGAAGTCATGATCCATAAACATTGAATTAGACGTGTCTTAATAGATGGAGGAGCCGATTTGAATATTTGTACTTTAAAGTTAATAAATGCCTTAGGAATATCAGAAAATGAAATTGATCCACGAAGGAAAATAACTATCAAGGCATATGATGATGAAGAAAGAGCTTCTAAAGGATTGATATTACTACCTATCAGAGTGGGACCTGTTGTGAAAAACACATTTTTTCAGGTTCTAGATCGAGATCTTTCTTATAACATACTTTTGGGTCGTCCGTGGATTCATGATATGCAAGCAGTACCATCAACATATCATCAATGCATCAAGTTTCCATATGGACAAGAAATAACTATACAAGCTGATTACAATAGTACCCAAACCTGTTCAAATCTTCGAGTAACTCAAGATGTCTTTGTGCCACACAATAGGGAAGCTCTTGCTATTTCTTCTTCCAATCTACAAGTCCAATTGCAAGAATTGACAAAGAATCTTGATACTAAGCTGAAATTTAAAGATAAAGGGGTAGGTGAATATTCACTATCTCTCTCTACCTTACCTCCTTCTCCGAGGTCACATGGGCAGCCTACCTTATCAAATCAAAATATTGCAACAACTTCTACATCTCAAGCTTTTGTGCCAATCACAAAGTTTGATGGAAAGTTCATTAGAGCTAACACCACTGAAGAAGAAGTTGAAGATAGGGACATCCTAAATTGGCTATACAAAGATGAAGATGAATCTCTCTTGCACATTAAGCTGCCTAAAGAACAATATGGTAAGGGGTATGCTATCATGCAGAAGATGGGCTATGAAGGAAATGGTCCTATAGGAAAAAGAAGAGAAGGAATTGTAGAACCAATTCAACCTATTTCAAAGCATTCAAGTGATAAAACAGGACTCATATATGGCAAAGATAAAGAAGAATCTACTTCACAGCAAATACAATCAACTCATGAAGGAGGATCAACGTCAGATAAACCGCATGAATCAGTTTTCCAATTGCAGAATAGTTCAGATACTGATTCTAATGAATATGAATGGGACACTATTTATAATGATGAATTTTGGAGAGACAAACAAGTTGATACCATACATAAGTATGCACCTGTTCTTATACAAGGAGAAGGGTCAAGGCCTCCACTTGATTATGTTTTACAAAGCGATCATGACTTAAGAGAGGATGAATCAGATTCTAACGAGATTGACAATCAACAGGAGAATACCATCATAGACCTTGTCTACCATGAAGATGATAACCATATCATGACTTTGACAATTCAAGACCTTACCCAATCTAATGATCCTATGCCTTTAGTTTATCCAGAACTTATTGATTGGGACATTGACGCACCTATCCATATTCCTACATTCAATAATGATGAGGATATTATAAATTTCCTTTGTTCCTCGAATGAAGAAAACAATTGTTTCATTCAAGAATTCCATACTCGTGATTTTGATAAGGAGGGTGTCAAGTCTCTTAGCTGCAAAATAAATGAAATAAAAGATGGATCTATTGGTGAAAACCAAAAAATGGCAGTGACAGATCAACAAAAGAGAAAAATAAAGAGCGAATCTGACAGTGAAAACCTTGCTGAGGCACTGAAGGATGAGAAACTTGACACTCTTCCCAAGTATTATCATGAAAGATCTTCTATTTTGGTTGAACCAACAGAATCAATCAACATAAGTACAGTAGAACAACCAAAAGTTTTGCAACTTGCAGCATCATTAACAGTTGAAGAAGTCTTGAAATTCATGCAATTCTTGAAGGAGAATCAAATTAACTTTGCTTGGTCATATGTTGATATGCCAGGGTTAGATCCTAATCTGATAATGCATCATTTATCTATCAAACCAGGAGCAAAACCTGTAAAGAAAAAGCTTAGAAAAATGCATCCACATGTTGCATTATTGGTCAAAGAAGAATTAAAGAAGCTTTTGGATGTTGGATTCATTCGAACTATTGACTATGCCGAATGGATTTCCAACATTGTACCTGTTTTCAAAGCCAGATGGAAGGATCAGAGTTTGTACAGATTTCAAAGATTTAAATAAAGCTTGTCCCAAATATGACTTCCCTTTACCCAACATAGATATGATTGTTGACTTAACTACTAGCCATGCAATGTATTCATTAATGGATGGATTTTCAGGATACAACCAGATAAAAATTGCACCAGAGGATCAAGATAAAACAACGTTTACATGCCCTTGGGGTACATATTGTTGGAATGTAATGCCATTTGGGTTAAAGAATGCTAGAGCCACTTATCAAAGAGCAATGACAACTATTTTCCATGATATGATGCATACATTCATGGAAGATTATGTTGATGATTTACTTGCCAAATCTCACACACGGGAAGAACATTTAGAAATATTGTCAAAAATATTTATCAGAATGGAGCAGTTCAATGTTCGACTAAATCCAAAGAAATGTGTCTTCGGTGTTACATCTGGAAAACTCTTAGGATACATTGTTTCAGAAAAGGGTATAGAGGTTGATCTAGAAAAAGTGCAGGCTATAATGGACATGTCGCCACCATGAAATATCAGTCAACTTCGATCATTGCAAGGAAGATTACAGTCCATCAGAAGGTTTATAGCTCAGCTGGCAGACAAAAGCTTGCCATTCACACATTTATTGCATAAAAATGTCCCATTCAAATGGGATGACAAATGTGAAACAACATTCAATCAGATCAAGCAATATCTTACGCATCCACCAGTTTTAATTCCACCTATTCCAGGAGAGCCACTCATACTCTATATTTCAGCAACAGAAGTATCTTTGGGAGCATTGCTAGCACAAGAAGATTCTACAGGTAAGGAAAGGGCCATATATTATATCAGCAGAACCTTAACAAGACATGAGTTAAATTACAGTTTCATTGAAAAAGCTTGCCTTGCAGTGGTGTTTGCTTCTCAAAAGTGGTGACATTATATGTTGGCTCATACAGTTAAGTTGATAACAAAGATTGATCCATTAAAATACCTATTAAGCAGAGCTACTTTAACAGGAAGACTTGCAAAATGGGTAATGATATTAAGTGAGTTTGATATTCACTGTGGATCGAAAAGCTATTAAAGGATAGGTCATTGCAGATCAATTGGCTGAAGCACCTTTACAAGAGGAAAATCCAATGCACATTGAGTTTCCTGATGCAGATGTCTTCACAGCAACAATTCAGAAATCATGGACATTGTACTTTGATGGATCTTATACACAATATGGCTCGGAGGCAGGAATTCTCTTTGTTACACCTAAAGGACATACCATTTCACAATCATATCAGTTGATGTTTCCTTGCACAAATAACATAGTTGAATATGAGGCATTGCTCATAGGATTGAAAATAGCATTGGAATGGCGGATTACAGAACTGCAAGTTTACGGTGATTCACAACTTGTCATTAATCAAATTAATGATGATTATCAAACCAAAGATGATAAGTTGCTACCTTACAAGAATATGGTGGATGATTACAAGCAGTATTTTGTGTTAATCAAGTTTTCACAAATATCAAGGATTGATAATAAAGCTACAGATGCAATGGCTACCATTGCTTCCTTATTACAACTCTCAGAAGATCAAACCAAATATGAATTCTTAGTGGAACAATTGTTTTCTCCCGCCTATGATAATCCTGAAACCCAAGTCATATGTCATTTAACCGGTTCTGATTCACCTTTATATGGCAAGACTTATACCTATTTGAACGATAATATCTTACCTTCGGATTTATCCCGCAACCAAAAATAAAATTTCATTCACCAATCATCATTTTATACCTTAATTGCCAATATCCTTTATCGACATGGTCTTGATGGTGCACTCCTTAGATGTCTTGAACGTGACGAATCCGACAAAGCCTTACAAGAGTTTCATGGTGGTATTTGTGGAACCCATTCGAGTGGTTTGACCTTAGCCAAGAAACTTGTCAGAATGGGATACTATTGGCCTACCATGGAGAAAGATTCTTTTACTTTTGTCAAGAAGTGTTCTAAATGTAAGATTCACGGGAATCTTATTCATGCACCTGCGCAGGAACTGCAACCTTTTACTTCAACATGGCCTTTTTCTCAGTGGGGACTTGATCTCGTTGGAAAAATTCACCCTTCATCATCAAATGGGCATAAATTCATCATTACAGCCATGGAGTATTTTACAAAATGGATTGAGCTACATTCTCTCGACAACGGTGTGGGTAAACAAATATCTTCGTTTATCCTGAATTACATTACTTGTAGATATGGAATTCCTAATTCTATCTTGATGGAAGACCTTTCAAGAATCAGGACATTGATAAAGTGAAAGATTTCACATCCAACACAAGTTCTCTACACCTTATTATCCACAGGGTAATGGTCAAGCAGAAGCTTCTAACAAAACCATCTTGAAGATATTAAAGAAGATAGTAAATGACACTGGCGTGGTGGCATATTTCAACAACCCGACTTTGTGGGCATCTGAGAACTAGTATTCGCACACCAACAGGAGCTACCCCATATGCCTTGGTCTATGGAGCAGAAGCAATCTTACCACTAGAAGTTGAAATACCTTCACTTAGGGTCTCACTCAAGGGATTGATAAGTGATGAAGACTACAAAGTTTCTCGCCTCCAGGAGCTAGAACTTGTTAGATGAAAGACGTCAACATGCAGCTGATCATTTGAAAGGTTATCAACAAGATTATGTCTCGTAGTTACAATCATAGAGTTAAACCACAGACATTTCAAGTGGGTGACTTAGTCTTGAGAGAAAATCCGCATAATCAGCAAGACAGAGAAAAGAAAGGGAAATTTGAACTTTGGCTTGGTCCATTTGTTGTCATTGCAGCATACGGTTCTAGTGCATATCAATTATCCACGTCAGAGGGGGACCTGTTTGAAGAACCGATCAATAGTATTCATCTGAAGAAGTTCTATGTTTAAAAAGTCCGAAAAAATCAAAAAAATCATAAAAAGTCCTAAAAATAAAAAAATGTAAAAGTCTGAAAAAATAAAAAATCAGAAAAATCTGAAAAAGTGCAATAAAGAAAAGTGGTGAAGACACGGCAGAGCGGGTGCTACTTGTGATCAAAATGGGCTCCTCCATTTATTAGTTTATGTTTTGTTTTCATTTTCGGCATCATCCATCCATATCTATCATTTGTATATGTCTTTCATATCCATATCATACAATGGAATCTTATGTTTCATCATGGCTTGATGAAATTTGTACATATCCATACTCTTTAGGTTGTGTTTACAATGGGGGCAAATGCAGAAACATAGATTGAACAAGAGAGGGGCAACAAGCTTTTCGAACATTGCAAATAGACACCAAAAACAGTTTGACAAAACACAACAAACATTGCCATATCAAATCAACCACAACATGTTTATTCAATGCCAATGGAAATCGAAACGACATGATCCAAACAACTATCGAAATGAGAAAATCAATGATGATAATCAAAATTGGATGATCTTAATCTGAATAATGTTTGAAATATTTTAAGCAAGATTTAAATGGTTGTTTGATTTTCTATCATATCTCTGGAGTAATTCAATGATGTACTGAACTAGAAAAGCAAGGAAGGAGTATGATTTTTCTTTGTCTGCTGTTTGCGAGGAAATCATTAGTACTATGCAAATTGGTCGCGAGACATGTTTTACTATGTATCATGGATGACATTTCAGAATTTGCATGGGAAAATGATTAACTCTTGTCTGTTTATGCAAGCAATACTCAGGTCATCTCGGTTCAATTATACCCAGATGCTTGTATTAACTTGCTATATCAAAAATCATGAAAGCAATACTCAGGTCATCATTGGTGCTAACATACCCTTTGATGCTTGTATTAACTTTCAACATTTCAAAGCTCTATGATGATACAGAAAGCAAAAATAAGCTCTCCAAATGGCAATATTGTATGGATGTCCTGCATGGTTAGTATAGATTGCATTCATGTTAGAAACTGCATTTTGCATTCATAAATTTTCCAAAAAGCTGGCAAAGAATTAAATGGTTTATATCTTTTCGAATACATGACTGAGTATATTTTGACATTCACAAAAACATCATTTCATACATTTTTCATAAATATTTGCATTAGAAATTCATAAAATCAAAGCATACATCATATACATCATGCATTCATTCATCAAATAGATTTCATCTCATAAAATCATGTATATATAGTAATCATAAACCATGAAACCATCATATCATGCACATCATATAGACACATTTATCTGATCATAAATCATTACTGCATTTCATAAATCTCAAAAATAAATGTCAAAATGTACAAGGATGTCAACTACAAATGATATAACATCATCAAAAATGGGATCATCTCAAGGTGTATACAACATGTCTCAATAGAATATCATGAAAATATCCTCTACAATGCACTAGGCAGTGCTATCCTCTGATGGCGCTAGTCTGGGACCTGTATCACCTGCCCCTGATGTACCTGTACCACCTGCCCCTGATGGACCTGCTTCGCCTGTCCCTGGTGGCCCTCCTGAAGGTAATGGCTGTGTCACACCTCTGCTAGTAGTATGAGACTGACCATGGGTAGATCGTGACTGGGTATAACTCTCCCGCCGCTCAGGTGGAACCACATCATGATATCTAGTCCTATAAAACTCAGCCTCCCGTGTGGCTCTGGTAACCTCTCTCATCATATCACCAGGTAGGGTGCTACCTGCTACTCTCTGTAGGCTATCAGCCAAAGCAATGGCCTGCTCACCTCGCTGTCTCGCTATGTCCCTCTCAGCAGTAACTGCAGTCAACTATCCCTGCAACTGTGAAATCAAGGCCTGTGCCTATGCTAGTTGGGTCTGCAAACTATGTATTGTACTCTGTAAAGAGGAGAGCTGACCTGATACTGCCAGATCTACTGAAGGAGATGGGTCAATGTGTCTCATCCGTGGTCCACCTCTACCACCTCTCCTACCACCTCTATCTCCACCCCTACCATCACCACCATCATCTCCCTCTGAGTCATCATCTCCTCCACTCCCATCATCATTACTGTCCTCTGAATCATCATCCTTTGATGCTGAGTCTCTCTGTCATCGTCTCTGTGTGACAATAAGAGTAATAGCCTCATCAAGATCAAACATACGTGGTGCCGGATGCTCTAGGACATACTAAAAATACTCTGGTGTTGTCCCTGCGTCAAGGACATCCACTCGGTAATCCCACATCACTGCTCCCAAACTGGTGAACTCTGCCACCACTGTCTCATATGAAATCCGTGGACCCCATACAACAAGCTCTGGCTGTCATCATGCATAAATGGTTGAACCCACAGGCATACCCTGAATCTGACCAAACTGTCGACATACTCATCCAGCAAGAAATCTCTCAATGATCCCTATAGTCCGCCCAATCAAAAATCTGGAAGTACAAACATATGGCATCTCCCTCGCATCCTCTGGCCATGGCTCACAATCTAAATACGGTCTCCAGCATACTGTATCCAAACTATCCAATAGTCGCTGCCAATGCACTAGTTTGCCCAGTCTCGGCTGAGCAATAATGTGAGCATATCTCCATCTGTATGATCAACCAGCTGGTCGCTGTCCTTGAGTCAATGGACGTAAAATAGCAAAGTGCTCCCATGCCCATATTTGTAATAATGAGCACCCAACAACAAAACTTCGACCTCTACCATATACAATATGATGTAACTCATCATATAAATGGGCTAGCATGCATGTACCCCACGCATACCGTGTCCCCTGCATCACCATACTCTCCAAAACACGCCCCCATCCGATCGCAAACCCCTTCGACCTATGGTCCGGGCACAACACACCTCCAATAAATCCTGCAAGTACAGCTAGTAAAGGTGGATATGTATCTGTAATCTCGCCCCATGGGATGAAGTATCCAGCAATCTGACCATCTCGAAAAATCCGTCTCAAAGAATCAGTGCCTCCAGCCTCTCAGCTATCAAAAACAACTATCTCTCCCATCACTGGGATCCGTAGGATGCGATATACATCCTCAGGGGTCACTGTAATCTCGTCCGTCCGTAAATGAAATGTGTTGGTGTCACTATGCCACCGCTCTGCAAGTGCTGTCAATAGAGCCTTGTTGAGGCAAACCTCGGGCATGTCAAGTAATCCACTCAATCCACATACATCAATCATATCTCTATCTGACTGTAATAAATGTGAAATCAATGTCCATGTGCTCAGAAATGTCTCTCATAACTGCAAAACACCTAATCTCTCCTATTGACATATCATCAAAGCAACATCAATATCAAATCATCATAACGTATCAATCCAAAACTGAACATCAAATTATTTGTTTTTCATCATCATCATGAAATGCGAATAATATCAAAATCATGTTTGTTTTTAACAACCTTAGACGCAAACAAATCAATCAAACTATTTGTTTTTCATTGTCATGGGAAGCAAATAAGCAACATCACGTTTCTTTCTAACAATTTTAGAAGAAAACTTATCTATCCTATTTGTTTTTAACAACTTTAAAAGCAAATCTATCAGCTCTTATTTGTTTTCCAACAACTTTGGGAACAAATTTATCAGGTATCAACAACATATCATTAAAAGCGCTACAAAATTGGTTAAATGCGCTACAAAATTCATCATCGGCGCTATAGAATTAAAGGCGCTACAGAACTCATCAAGAGCGCTACGAAATCTATCAAATGCGCTATTAAATCAATTGCGCTACAAAAGACATCAAGAGCGCTACGAAAGACATTAAATGCACTATTAAATCAATTGCGCTACGAAAGACATCAAGAGCGCTACGAAACCTATCAGATGCGCTATTATAGAATATGCGCTATGAAAATTATTAAAAGCGCTATAACAGTTATCATATGCGCTATGGAATTGAAAGCGCTATGAAAAATATCATATGCACTACGAAAAGTTTTAAGGGTGCTAAAACTTATTTTTCTACATCACAACGTTGAAAAACGTGAACCAAACGAATTTTTTTTGAAAAGCCAAAGATTTACGGGATACATACTGGAGGTCCATAGTGTGTTGGCTGCTGATGTCATCGGATATGCTCGAAACGGTGCTGGTGAACAGGAAGTGCCATAGTTATCAAACCAGAGCTCAAAAATTTGCAAATTCTATTAGGTTAAAATTGAAAATGACATGGAAAATGACATTTTTAACCTATATAATGGTAAAATTGGGGCATTTTTACCACATTTTAACATAGCAGGGGCAATTTTTTCATCAATTTTTCATTTCACATCTTTCCGGATCAATTTTTCTTCAAATCATTGGTTTCAAATGATGAATCGACATCTTCAAAATCATAAAAATCGAAAAATTCCACAAAAATCGAAAAAATAAAAAAAATTCACACAAATTCAAAATATTATCGATTCATCGTTAGCGGGGGCATATACCTATTGACATTTCGACAGTCAACATTTGGGGCAAATTTCAAAATTCTTTGAAGCAATGCGTAAAACACATCACTTCAAAGAGGGGCAAAATGTATACACCTAAAAATAGTCACATCACATTGTCTGGTAATTAATTAAATATTTTTAATATTTAATTAAATCTTCGAATTCCATCTATGTATAAATAAATTTAAATAATTTATTTATATTGTTTATCATTTCATTTCGATTAAATAAATAAATTTATTTAATCATCTTTTCGTATTCATTTCTTAATTAATAAAATAAACATTATGGTTTATTTATATTAATTATCATATAAATCTTAGTTTAAATATTTTATTCAAATAAAGATTAAAATATTCTTCTCTTCTTCTAAATATCATATCATAATTAAATATTCCAAAATATTTAATTAATTCTTCTAATATTTCATATTCTTCTAAAGTCACATCATGATTAAATATTCTAAAATATTTAATTAAATCTTCCATAGTTTAAAAAATCAAAAATCAAAATTCATTAAATGAAATTAAATAAATTTATTTATTTAATTAATTTTGGGATTTATCTTCAACACCCGTGAAACAAACTGCCCAAATAGAAAATTTAATTTTCTCTGTTTCTGTGCAGGCTTGTTCCCGTAGGTTGAAGATAGGAATCCATCATTTTCTCCAACCTCTCAACCTCTTCCATCTTCTTCTCAACCTCTCCATCTCTCACCTTTCAATTCTACCAGACAATCTCACAGCCGTAGATTCTTGCCAGCCGGGATTGTGCCTGCAAAAATCTATAAATATGACTGCCGGGCACTCCAAATCATATAGAAGCTTTCAGTAAAATAACTATAGTCAAATAGCAAGTAGTATAAATCTTTTTAGCATTCATAGAATTTCCATTTCATAGCAATAGAATCATGGCATATTGTAGTATATTCATAGCATACTTCATTTACAGCCCCTGTCCATATCTGTTAGTATCAGCAATTTCAATTAGCATACAGCATATAGAATTTCCTTTTGCATAACTCATTCTACAGTAGCCATTTGGAGAAGCTGAGCTTGCACAATCTGAGAGCAGCAAGCTTCGAACAAATCTCTAGAGATAGAGAAAGACAAAACGTTTCTGAAGAAATTCTCTTTTATATTTAAGTTTTATTTCAATATCTTTAGTTTAAAGTTTTGTTAATTGTGTTTTTGTTTCAATTTGATTACTCAATTTAACATATACACAGAATGAAACAGAAGAGAATGATGAATATTTGTGTCAGCAGTGAGTTCCAGCCTTGCAACCAAGAACTCCTGCATTTCTAGTCAGGGCCCACCATGGAAGATGGCCTCACCCCTAAGTTCGATGCCTTTGCATAGCTCAATGAAGCCCCTGCTCGAGATGGCGTGAAGAAAGCCCCATTTAACATCAGATCTCCTTTGTCTCTTCTTAATAAAAATGCAAGCTTTATACAGTAAAACTCAATCTAAACTTTATTGCAAGCAAATCAGATACAGAAAAATGCAGAGGATCTTTGTAAAAGCCTAACCTCAAGCTTCATGATGCAGTATTTATTGAAGTATCAATAGCTTTATAATGGGGTGATCCCACAATAGTGGTTTACACTTTTTGGCCTAACTGGACACTGATATTTTTTTTTTTAACACAATCGCCACATTCGGGCACCTATAACGATTAAACCGTAAGGAATTTGAAGATGATGTAAACTAGAGTCTTGTCACATTTTGTCTGTAGATTCTAAAAATATTTTTTTCAATTTTTTTGGAATCAGATTGCACTTCTTTTTCCATCTCCCACAAAAATTGGTTTTTCAAAAACAGCATTTTTAAAAAGTGATGCAACCGTATAACACATAACTTTTTTTCCATGAAGGATAAAATTCAATTCTTTCAAATTTAGATTTCTAACTCCGATATCTAGTGCTTCCACTTGGTTAGATAGTTTTTTATTGATTATTTTTCTTTAATAAAGTTTCAAAAGTCAATCAAATCAATTCAGCCTATATTATAACATAACTTTTCTTTGTATGTAAATTCTTCTCTTTTTTTTTGTTGGATCAAGGACTTCAATATCGGTGCACTCATATTTTTAATTTTTTTTTTATAATCTTCTATTTTTCCACTTGTGCGAGCAGAGATTTTTTTACAATGAAAAACCTATATTTAATAAAACTTAAAAACAGATAGATAATAAAACCAAAACATACTAAAATTATATTCATTGGATAGCTCGCTGAAGGCTACTCGATTCCAAGTTTGGTTTCTAAATATTCCCCATTTTCATCCCCAACTGAGTTTGAAAGTAAAATTTTAGGTTTTTGTGTGTAAAATAAAAAAATGGGAAAAGGGGGTTCGCTAGAACCAGGTTCAGAACCTAGCGAATTCATGCCCATTGCGAACCCCCCCTAATATGCACATTTCCTTTATTTTTTCAGCGGGAAATGTGGGCCCAATAGTTAGTGGGTTCGCTCGAACCCTGGTTCGGTCGAACCCCTTTATGGTTCGGTCGAACATCTAGGTTCATGCGAACCCCTAAAACCAATTTTTTTGCCATGGGGTCGTTTTTTCTCAAATTTCCTTCCTCTTCAAAAGTGTAAACCACTTATGTGGCTTCACCCAATGCTTACCTGAAGCGTCCACACTGCCTCAGATTGAAGCGCTGGTGACATTCCATGGTGAGATGAGGACAAACAATCTACCACAGCTTGTCGTAGCGGCTTAGGAGGCTTCCTCTACAAGGGCCTCTGCCTCTAGGAAACGATAGCCTGCAGTTTGGATGGACCTGGACTCCACTTAACAACATGTTCTCTTTCCCCACTGGTTTTCTCCTTCAAAGGACTTGCTCTCCCCATGATCGCTCCATGAAAACCATCCTCAGTAGTATCAGAAGTAGATGACCTTCTCGCTGCTACTCCCCTACCAAGCTTCGGCCCCTAAAAGGACATATATTTCCTCTACTCTCCTCCTCACACTTGATATCTTCCCATTCTCTGAAACGTCAAACACTCTGCATCTCCAAGCTACAACCTTCAAACACTTGAATGTCACTATTTTAGAATCTTTTGCGGACTTATTAGAGTGTCAAACAATTTTTACTGTCACTCCACATTGGATCCCCTAGTCATCCAACATGGTGTGCACGTTATGCACAACCCAACACAACTTGCATGTTAGCACGACCTCTGCATGTTACGCCGCACCTTCGGCAACCCCCTGGGAACCCACCGTGATCTCCCTGACGACGTCAAACTGGAGGAGATCCCGGTGGGGTTCCCCCACATATAATAGCCTATCGGCTAAATATTGAATATTGCATCTGAGCAATATTTAATTCACGGGCCTTTTACTTTCCGCTTTACTCACCTTTTAACTCCAGCGATCCAATACATTTTACCTTCATACATTTAAATGAAGGCCCTTCTTTAAATTTCTATCGAGCAACCTTGCTTTCACATATTGGGCCCACCATTTAAAATATTTCATCACTAACAATTTTCAAAACATTAAATTACTTTGCTTTTGTAAAAAGCAAATAAAATGCTTGAAATATTAAATCATCGGCTCAATCAAGACTTTTACCTGTACGCATAAAATTCAAATGGGCCCGCCACATCCATGTGGCTCAATCTCGCTAACCCCGCAGGAATTCAAGAGCTTTCATTTTTATCCCACGAACCAACTGGGAGCATGAAAATTTTCCATCGGACTGCTTAGACTATATTTTATGGATTAAATTGTTAGCATGGGGACCCACCATTTACTTACCCTCTTCTCGCTAGCCCCGCACAAATTAATCCATGGACACTTTAAATTAGCGAGCCAGCGAGCAAGGGCTATGATCTGGCTGCACTTACCCATTTATCCTGAGCCGGTGATCTTAAGTTTTGCCCTTTTTTCCCTAATTCCTTTGTACCGTTTCTGCATTCCTCTTCTTGTGCGTTAATGGTGGCTCCCATGTCACATTTCTTCAAGCAAGCGTAATGCATTCTCTGCAAGTGCACGTCCTTCCTGTTTATTGAATGATTCATTTGGCTGGCATTCACGATGGCATTCTCCTTTGAAGGCAAATAATGGTGATCTGCTGATCACAAAACAAACAATATGCAAAAGCCCCAGATTGCCTTAAGAAGATGAGAGGCAGGGCATCTATTATATTGAGATTCAAAAGAGAGGTTACATTATGACACTCAACCATATTTACGAATAACTCAACAACATTATTTATACTGCACAACAACATTATTTATGATAGACTGTAAAGTCAAGAAAGGCTGCTCCAAAGTCAAGAAAGGCAGCTCCAATGGACATTATTGCTGTCATTCTTCATACGCACTGACAGGGGTTATTGTGCTAGGAATTCTTAGTGGAATTTGTCTATGTATTATGCTTTGATGGCAGTGAGAGTGTGGCCTTCATTACATTTATTTACAAGTTCCTAAAGCATTTCCCATAAGTCATTCATTGATGTGCTGGTGCCATTTGCATATTTTTGAAAGCTTCTAGAGCTTTTACCAAACCTTTGGTGCACACTCTACAGCTCGTGGCAAATGCCCTGCCTTGTACCATGCCACACCTGCCCATTGCATTTACTTGAAAGTTATTGAGGGGTTTCAATAAATCCATTCGAGCTCTCTTCTGCAGACATAGGCGTTTGACTTGATAGTGTCTAAAGCATTTTCAATAAATTTCAAAATCTGTTTTCAGCTGGTCGTGCACTGATTCCTCCATTCATGTGTTATTTTTAGTTTTAGGGACTACTTTACAATCCACTTGTGTGCATCACTCATAGCATCAATGCACTCTTCAATCTATTGAATGGCACCCTTTCTACGGTCGGCGTAGGCAGGAAAGGAGAAGGGTTTTTACATCCATTTTGTGCTTGGCAGGCGTGGCATTCTATATCTTTTATGCTTTGATTGATATTCACATTCTGCCGTTTGTATTCGCTGCTCACCTCATTGCCTGACTGGTGCGTCCATTTTGAAACACCAGCACCCCTTTATGGTTGGCGTGGCTGCCCATTGTTTGCATTTGCTTAAGCGCTTTAGAGTTCATGGACTTCCAACAGACGCCATTTTGGATTTATTCTGCAGCATAGAGAATCCAATAAGAATTCTTCTCTCACTTGCTTCGGTGGAAGCATATTCCCTACATTTGTTTGAAAGTTACTGAAGCCATTTCAACATATGCATTGTGAATATGCCCTCACTCTTTGTTCTCCTTATTGATGATGGCACGCTCTTTGATGGTGTGTGGCCTTCTGTTTGCAACGTTTAAAAATCTCCAAAGACCCTTTTGATGCCTTCAATCCACGCCTGCCTCCTCTTATCTGCACATTATATTTTGCTTGAAGTTTTTACTACATTTCAACAATCATTGGTGTGTATCCTCCATTCAGCGCGCTCCATGAGATCACAGTTTATTTGGGGTTTTTCCAAACAAGTAGACTGCCTATCTCCCAAACTGGCTGACTGTAACCATCATACAGATTAAATAGTGTGGTAACTTATTCTATGGTGCCCCATTCTCCTCTGGCGCAGCTTGTTGAAGTTTCTTTGGACTTCTCAACAACTGGATGTTGTGTGCGCACTGCCAGTGTTGGGATCCTTTATCCTTTATGCCTTGATGGATATCCACGCAGCCTGAATAGCTCTCTTTGTTTAGAGTTAATCATTTGTGTTTTAGACCATGCCGCTTAGCACCTATCAAACACTTGGTTCTGTTTCCATTCACCTTAATGCCTTCTTTAACCATCACCATGGCTGCCTCTTGATCATTTTCAAAACATCTCGTAAGCCCATGCACTATTCCCCTATCTGGCACAATGGCTGAATGTGTAGAACTCATAATTGCAACTAGCAATCATATTTGCTTCGGAGTTTCTAAGGTCCTTTTAATAAATCCATTTTGTGCATATTCTGCAACTATGCACAGGCCCTTCTGCAATATCAATTCATTTGTGAGCCAACATTAATTCCCCTCCCACAAATTTAAATGCCTCCTTGCATATGATAACCCTGCTTTTCATTATTAAAGAGTGCCAAAGTTTGCTCATTCCAATGTCAGGGCAGAGACCCCTGTGCATCAGCCTCCATTAAATTTGTAAAACTCTGAACTTGAACACCATAAACCTTCATAGAATAAATTGCTCTTCTAGTTTATGTAGATGTTCAAACATTCTAGCAAGATTGAATAGAGTAGTAACTTTATCCCATAGTGACAGCGAGTGCAACACCATCTTCAAGTTGTCCAGAGATCTTCTTGTATTAATGTCACGTTGCCATTACTTGGAATTGTTCAATGGCCGAAACAAACATTCCAGAGTGATGAAGAACGATGATTGTTGTCATAGCATGTTTCTTTGCAGAGTCCAACTTTTGTGTGTTAGCACATTTCGTGGACCATAATGTTAATATAATCAACAAGAGCATAATGGGTCCCCAAGTGGACCTAGCTAAAAAAAATCTCGTTTGTAAACAATTTTTCATGCTCAATTAACCTGTCATCACCTTTTGAATGCTTCTGGAATGAAAAGACAAACTGGGTTTTCATCAAAATTCGATTTCTATCTCATTTGTAAAATGTGCAAAACTTGCCAAGTTGGCTCTAGAATTGACCTTGAAAACTGGTCAAACGACCTCGTGAAGTCACAAAAACTTGCATACATGTAGATATCTGTCCCAAGATTTGAATGCAAAAGATGGATGGGAGAAATCAATCATGAGGCAAAAGTTATTAACTGTCAAAGTTGCTTAGTTGATATTTCTGCAACAATCAGCTGTTCCAAACCAATTAAAACTCTTGAAATCACCTTGTTGCAAAAATACGAAATCAACTCCTAGTGAGCTGCCACTTGACATAATGGATCATCTTGGCATAGTGAAAACGCATGCAAAAGAATTTTTCTTGAATCATTTCCCGTCAAAAGATATTGACGGTCGAAGTTGAGCTCTCAGAAACACTATCAACAATGCAAATGCAAAACATAAGAAATTTCATTTTTTGACCTACTAAAAATACAAATCAAGTCATAAAGCTCAGAAAACTGACATGTGAGATCATATTAGCATGGAGAACTGAGAACAACAATCATTTTCTCTTGATGATCAACTGGTTGCAAAATGCAAGCTCAAACGGGAGGCTACTTTGCAAAACAGAATGTTCGCAAATAGCTGAAAAGTGCCAAAATCCTCTAGCTTCACTTTTTGAAACCTTGTCAAAACTCATCACGGGAAGCTGGAAATTGACATGCCTGCTTACATAGAACACATGAGTGGGTGTGCAAATGGATTTTACACCAAAATCAAAGGGCTCTAAAATATGACCCTCCAAAGTAGGTTATTTAAACAAATTCATCAAGTGCACTTGTGAAAATGCAGAGGCAAAATTTTTGAAATGGGCACTTCAAATTTTACAAAATTTAAGAGTGCCAACAGGTTTGAAGTGGTTTCTTTTATTCCAGATCTGAAGGGAAGCTGCATTTTTTTGGTGCACTTTGAGCCAAAATGGACATTCCCATCGTGCTTAGAAGGCCTGAAAACCTTAAAATCACTTGTCAAATTGCCAAAATTTGTGCCAAGAGTTTCTGAGGCAATTTTTTTTTGCCATATAGCCTCCCCAACACATGGATCTAAGTAAAAAAAATTAATTTTTTTTCTTGCAAAATAAAAAAATAAAAAAATGAAGAGCCTTTTTAAAAAGGTGGTAGGTTTTTTTTTGGTAAAGTTTTAATTTAAATTTTGTTAAAAAAATGATTAACCCCAATGGTGGGGTGTGTCGCCTACCATAATGGTAGGTCGGTAGTCCCTCAGGCCCCACCTCCACTATGGGGGTCAGGGGAAGGAGGGGGTGGGTACAGAGGGTATGGGGTGGTACTGCCCCTGCCACAGGCGTGGTCCCACCTTGGGCCCTGCCCACAATTTTTTTTAATTTAATTTTTTCAAAATGGATTTTTTAATTTTTTTTTTTTAAATAATTTTTAATATTTTTTATATAAAAAATATGGTTTTTATATATATATATATTTTTATCAATATATAAATTTTTTTTAGTTCTTTTTTTTACTTTAAAAATAAATAAAAAGGCACATCATTTTTTGCACTTTTTTGCAAAATAAAATCCACATGTATCTAGTTTGAGGAGATTTTTTCCTAGACTACTAAAATTGGTGGACCTCCAATTTTGGAGGTATTTTTGCTAACTTTGGTGGAGGAGTTCTTTTTTGCCCTACTCAGCTCCTCTCCATTGGGATTTTCAGATCTACACCCTATCTTCATGAAGCCATATCTTGGTCATATGGCAATATTTTTTTCTGCAATTTTTTTTGAAACAGGATAAAATTTTGAACTCTTCATGGTGGTTCAGGTGTTTTCTAGTTTGGACTTCTATTTTTTTCCAGAATTCTATTTTATTAGTGTTGTTATTGTTCAGCTCTCATTTTGGAGACTTTAATCGACCACATCTTTTGTATGATCCAAACTCCTTTTTGGGTATCATTTTTTAAAGTGCATATTTTTTTGTGTACTTCGTCATGGTGCTACCAGTTTCCTCCTTTTTTGTCAAAAAAATATATTTCAGCATGTAGTACTTTTTTGGACATTATGGGCTCCCATTGTATGCACTTGTTGTTGTGTAAATGCATTGAAATAAAGTTCCACTGTATTACACATGATTATTAGGATCTTGCACATCACTTTGTGCTTTATTGTACTCACACTATCATATAAAGTGCCATGAGGGGTTTTGATGTTTTTCCTTTGTTTTCCATCATACCTTTGTCAAGTGAGTGTCCCTTCAATGACAACAGCCTCATGCATATGTGCCTTTTGTTTGCACACCCTTTATATGTTTTGGAACTTTTATGCTTGCACATTTAGATGTTTCTGATTCTTCTTCATTCACTTCTTTCTTGCATTTAGTATCAATGTACCTATCACGCCTCCCCCATTTCAACATTAAGGGGGATTTCTACTATTGGTGCTAATGATTATTTGGTTTCACATTGGAGTGAGCTATGTATACAATATTTGTTCCTATGTACTTTCAGATGTATTTGCTACATTTTGATGAGATGGATCACTTACCATGTAGACGCTTTTTTCATTCTTTCTTTTTGGAGCTGACCTTCCATTTTCACTTGATCAGTTTGTCAAACTTTTAGTACTTGTTCCATCTATATATTTGAGTTCCAAGTGTTTTCCTTTGTTTCCATATGATTTTAGTAGTGTTGTTGGGGGAACTCATACATAATCTTTTCTTGATCCTAATCATCATCTATTTAAATAGAGGCTCTTGTTTTGACATTACAACAATCATTCTTAGACAATGTTTGCAGCTTCTTCATGCTTCAGTGGTATTTCTTTTATCATGTGTCCCTATCTTTTGGGACAACTTTGTGTTGGAGGATTCTTCATCCTTCACTCTTGTTTAGAGGCTTCTTCAGTTCTTCACTTGGTTTTCATCTCTTTTTGGAGTAGATTTTTTCCCATGAGGTTTTCTCTATTTCTCCGCATTAGAGAGATCTTCTATTTGTACATGGGTGCCTTACATGGCCTTGTTTGCAAGGACCTATCATGCATTCTATTTTTAGAGTTGTTTAGCTACTCCCTAAGTTCATCTTAAGGGGGTATTAGAGTTATCATGCATTAGCTAATAATTAATTAATCTTTAATTAATTATTATTCTAATTCTCATGAGCTATCTGTGCCTCTCCCCCCTTTCTCTCTCATTCGCTCCATCTCTCCTCTATATCTCTATCTCTATTTCTCTTTTTATCTCCCTCTTACTCCTCTCTATATACCCGAGAGTAATTAGGAGGTGGAGGG
>VDFB02271358.1:736648554-736821061 GCA_007258455.2 Sequoia sempervirens | reverse complement strand
TCAACCATTAATTCATCAACCATAATCCTTTAATCCTCAACCCTTAAACCCTAAACCCTAAAATGTCAACTCCTATACCCTCTACCATGTTGGAAATCTGAAATAGATTGAATAAACCAAGAACTTTATAAGAGAATTTCAAAGCTACATAAACTATAAAAGCATAAAGAATGCACACCAGGATTGAGATATGATGCAATGTCAATATGACAAAATTGCAATAAAAGATTCAAAGTTGAAAAGATACAATGCCAATATGCATGAATGAATGCAAGTAAAATCTAGATAGTGAGTTTATATAGAACTTAGGAGAGGAGGTAGGTGGAAAATCCAACCAATAGGAATCAACCACAAAAAGTGGAGATGGCCATGAAAGGTGGAAAGTATGGACCACCAAAAGTGGAGGATGCCACCAAAAGTGGAAAGTGGTTCCACCCTTTAAGGAAGGGGACACCTCATCACTTATCTCCTAGTTATTAGATAATAAACTCACTTTATTATCCTAAGCAAGCTTAATTAAGTGTAGAAAAAAGCTAGGACTAAGGGAAAATAAATTAACCCACTAGGGAAAATAAAAACCTACAATAACACCCCCCCTTAAGCACAAATTAGGAGGATGTAAAAGATGTTGGGTCCTGATAACTAGGCCATGTTAGGTACCCATGTACAAATGCAATGCAGAGAAATCTCTCACAACTAGAGAAAAGGAGAAAACCCAGTGGGACAAAACTCCTCCCCAAAAGAGAGATGGGAAAAAGAAAAGAAAAGGACTAAGTAGCCCCCCCATGGATGACAACAACCATACCCCAAGAAAAGCTCGCAAATGAAGGAACTTAATCTCAGTGAAGGTTTTGATGAAGATGTTTGCAGTTTGATCTGATGTGAGATAGTACTTGAGATCAATGATCTCACTATGAATGAACTCCCAGATGTAGTGCATGTGTATCTCGATGTGCTTGGTCCGCTGATGATGGACAAGATTGAGAGAGGCCTGAGTCACACTCTAGTTGTCACAATGGATGAATGTGGGCTTCTAGAAGGGAATGCCAAACTTAGTGAGAATGTTCTTAAGCCAAATGGCCTTAGTAGCAACATTAAATTCTCCTCGATACTCAACCTCTATAGATGAAAGAGTAATAGCAGATTGCTTCTTGCTTGACCAACAAACTAGATTGGAACCAAGGGAGAAGCAATACCCTAAAGTATACTTGCAATCTTAAGAATCACCTACCCAATTTGAATTTGTGTGCCGCACCAAGTCAAAATCCACACCCGTTGCATAATGAATCCCATAATTGTGACTACCCTTGATGTAGTGAAGAATCCGCTTAGTTGCTTTCTAGTGTAGCTCATGTGTCTCCTACATGAATTGAGATACCATTCCTATTGCATATGAAATGTCAATCCTTGTATGAGTCAGATAGATGAGATTACCAACAAGCTATCAATACAAAGTGCCATCAACCAAGGGTGAAGAACACTTAGCCTCAAACTTGACCCCTAACAAAAATGGAGTTGGTGCAGGCTTACAATTAGCCATGTGAAACCTCTAGAGCATGTCAAGTGCATACTTAGAATGTGTAAGAGTAATACCTAAGGAAGATTGAGTGATCTCAATCCCCAATAAGTAGTGCAAAAAGCCCAAGTTTGACATCAAAAACTGATCATGAAGGGTGGTTTTCATTGATTGAATGGTGGATGAGTGAATTCTTGTGGTCAACAAGTCATCAACATAGAGAACAAAGAAGGTGTGAGTACCATCCTGCTGTAATATATAGAAATTAGGATTAGAATGGCATCAAGCAAAACACTTTTTTTAGAAGGAAGGAGTCCATCTTGGTGTACCAAGCCAAAGGGATCTATTTGAGGCCATAGAGAGACTTTAATAGATGGCATACAAGTGAAGAATCCTGAGCGAACCCCTGTGGTTACTCCATATATATCTCCTCCTGAAGATCACTGTGAAGAAAATAACTCTTCACATCCATCTAATGAACATCCCATCTATGTGATGTAGCTATGGCAAGAACAAGTCGAATGGAATTCACTTTGGCGGCTAGTGCAAAAGTCTCAGAGTAGTCAATCCCTATAACTTGGGAGAATCCTTTGGCAACCAAGTGAACCTTATGCTTGTCAATAGACCTATTTGTTGCATTTTTTTTTTGGTAGACCCACTTGCATCAAACAAGTTTTCTTCCATAGGAAGTGGGACAAGATCCCAAGTGTGGCTCCTCTCCAAGGAACTAAACTCTTCCAGCATGGTTGCATCCCACTCGGGGAAACTAGAAGCTTCCTGAAAAAGTTTGTGGATCAGAAGCTGAAGCAAGGAAGGCATTCAGAGCATCCTAAAATTGTGATCTTGTTCTCCTGTGATCTGATGGATCTCCTATCCAATCACCTGCTGACTGTAAAGTTTGATGAGCATAAAGAGGCCCTATGGCTAGAGGAGGAAACTCTAGAGGAGAATCATCATCCTTCAAAGATGAACTGTGTACATCCTCATGATAACTATCATCATCTAAAGTGGAGAAAGAAGACTACTCATCATGATTTGATGTATTATGAACCTCTGAAGAACTATCATCATGATACAAGAACTCCAAGTTGATGGTGATAGGAGAAGTTTCAAGAGAAGGACTAGAAGTACTCTCCTCAAATTGAGCACTCCTCTCAATGAAGAACTCATGTGTGGTAGGATGAAGAAGCCTATAGCCTTTGACATCATTAGGGTAACCAAAAAATATGCAAGGCTTGCTCTGCAAATCCATAGCCTTGAATTTATTTGCTGGAATGTGAGCCCATGCATTAGAGCCAAACACTCGAAAGTGCTTAACTGATGGTTTCTGACTGGTCCAAGCTTGAAAAGGAGTTACTCCCTTCACAACTTTTTAGGGAACTCGGTTCTTGATATAACATGCACAATTAATGGCTTCTTCCGAGAAAGGTGATGTCAAATACTTGGAGTGAATCATACAATTAGCTATCTCTTTCAAGGACCGATTCTTCCATTCTACAACTCCATTCTACTGAGGACTGTAGGGTACTATATGCTACAAATCAATTCCCTCTGAAGCACAAAAATATACAAAGCTATGGTTGACATATTCCCCCCATTATCTATACGCAGAACTTTGATAGATTTTACAGTCTGTTTCTCTACAAAAGCCTTATACTCCAAGAATTAATCAAATACTTTAGACTTTTTTTTGAGAAAGTACATAATAGTGTACCAAGAGAAATCATAAATGAATGTCAAAACATATCAGGCTCCACTGAAAGATGGTTGTGAAAATGGCCCTATCAAATCACTACGTACCAACTCCAAAAGATGTGAGGCTCTCCAATCTTTGCATTTGTCAAACTTCTCTTCAAGATGCTTTCCAAGAATGCAACCATGACAAAAAACTTTAGAAAAGCGAACTATAGGAAATCCTATCACCATGTCCTATTTGTTGAGCTGTTGTAGGTAGTGGTAGTTCAAGTGACCAAATCGTTGATGCCACAAGTTACTCATCATATGAATGATTGAGTAGAATAGTCGAAGGAGGATAAAGAACAAAGTAAGGGAACAAATAAAGCCGACACTGATGATCTGCTCTCCCAACTACAACTATAGAATCATTATGTATCTCATGAATCACCATTGAATTAGGAGTAAACTCAACTCTCTTGTCTATTCCTATGCTAGTGATTTGATAGAGAGATAGGAGATTAGTTGATAATGAGGGAACACAAAAAACATCTTGAAATGTGCCATCCCCCATGTCAACAAACCCTCTCCCACACACCTCAAGTGGAGTGTCATCACCCATCAAAATGGAAGGCATAGAACATGGCTCCAGATATTCAATTTCATCTTTAGTTTAATCCATGCGATGTGAAGCACCCGAATCAAGAACCCATGTGGATGGTCGAGAAGCAACTGCTACAAGGGCTTTTCCATTTCCTTTCCCCTTGTTGTTCTCTTTGGCCTTATGAGAACCCTCTTCTGAACTCTGTTTGATGGAATTAGGGACACTAAGATTATTATTCTCAAGAATGTGTGTCAAATGATCAACCTATTTCTTTAAACATTTATGCTCATCATGACCGTATTTCTTACAATAAGCACATTTTACCCTCTCTTTCTTAGGCTTGTCACCTTTTGAAGATGAGGTCTCATTACTTTCTTTTGGAGTAGCTGATTTCTAATTCTTCTTCTCTTTGCTATTCTTTTTTTTCTTATCCTTATTACTACTTTTTCCTCTTTGTTCATTTGTGCCATTGTTGCCAACCAAGGAATGAGACTTAGAAGACTTAAGAGTGCACATATGAATTAGCTTGTCCTGCTCCCATGTGAGAGTAGCAAAAGCATCCAATGATGGCATCTTGAATTGAGATCCAAGTGCATCCTTAGTAGCATAGAAGGAAGAAATAAATATTGAATATTCAAAACTTAGCATTGAGAGAATACTTAGAATCAATTGTTCATCTTTCTTATCAATTTCACATTATTGTAGTTGCAACCCTATTGACTTCATTTTGGTGAAGAAATCCTGAATTGTGTTGATTTTTTTTGGGTTTAAACTGATTAGTTCATTCTCCAACATATGACCCCTCATAGAATCTTGTGCACCAAAAAGAGATTCTAACTTTTTCCATACTTCATTTGGAGTATTCAAAGATTCAACATGAAAGAGTAAATCAGGAGATACATGCACACACAATTCTCCATATGCTCTATCACATTTGTTAAACCACTCAAACTCTTTTTCATATTCATTTGGTTTAGTTTCTAGTCCCATTACTACTCTATACAAATTAAGTATTCTTATGTGAATTTCTATTTGTTTTTTCCACTCAAAATAGTTGTATGTAGTTAGAATAAGAACGGTTGTAGAAGTCATGATGAAGAAATGCAAAAAGAAATGTGGAAAGAAAGTGAACACAAGAACGCAAAGAACACCCCCACCCTTTTCACTAGTATCAAGCATCACCTCCCCAAAAATATTATAAGGTTGCAACTTTATAGTTTAGTGCATTTACAAAGCCTTTTCCAAGATACAATGCTCAATAGGCTCAAAATAGCCAAAATTACAAATTCTGATGCAAAATGAACTTGAGACAAAATCGGGAAAAATTAGCTTTATGGTTACATAGTTCTCTTCAAGACCTTTCCAACGCCTATTCGTTTCTAAAAATTGGAGTGCACCAAGGCAAAAGTTATGGCCTATTGAAGAAATTGGCACAAGACAACTTCAACTTGAAATATCTGGTACAAGATGGCAAAAGATCTTCTCAATACCTTTATGGATGGAAAGTGCTCATCTCCAACTTTCTAATGATATCTTATTTATTGAAATCCAATGTCTGAAGCAAAAGATATGAATTTTTAAAAATTTGGCTAAATTTAGCCTGCAAGAAACAATTTTTCTGGCAAAAAAGTTTTATTTCTAATTTGATTTCTGAAAAATATACTCACTGTTTGTAGACAATAATAGAAACCCATAAATAATTTTAAGCTAAGAATAAAACCCAAAATTTTGATCTAGCAAGTAGAAGATGAAAAAATGATTTTTTAAAACCTTAAGCCAGGAGAAAAAATGGCGCACAATGATTTTTGTACAATAGTTTTCTTCAGATTTGTCTAAGATATGAAAAATATAAAAGATACCCAATTGATAGTTCGACCCTGGCTACAAAACCTAGAAATCATTTTTCTCAAAAATGAGTGGAAGCTATCTTTTTTAAGAAAAAAGGAAAACAACTCCAATGAAAAATGAATTTCTTTAAACCCTCACTTGCAACTATGCCAAATGATCACTAATTTGGATTAAACAAAAACCAAATCTAACTTTCTCAATCCTTTTGGATGCATTGGAATAGTTAAAAAAAGCTACTAGTATAGCCAAAAATGTTGCAATCACTCGGATCTCACAAAACACATATGCAAAATAAAGAGGTAATTAAATATTTGCAAATCCTTTCTAATTCTCTAGATAATTCAAGAACACAAAAGAATTGCATACGGGAATTTACAAGATTTTTACAAGAAACTCAATCTGTCAATCAAGAATCTAAGAACTTAGATTTCTCAAAATAAAAGATCTGATACTGTGTTAGAAATTTGAAATAGATTGAATAACCTAAGAACTTTATAAGAGAAAATCAAAGCTACATAAATTGGAAAAGCATAAAGAATGTGCACCAGGACTCCAAGAGATGATGCAATGCCAATATGAAAAAATTGCATTAAGATATTCAAAGCTGAAAAGATACAATGCCAGTATGCATGAATAGATGCAAGAGTATTGCAAAAATGAATGCAAGTACAAGCTAGGTGGGTATGTGGAGGATTATGATTGTCCAAAAAGTGGCAATATGATGGGTATGTGGCTGATGACTTTTCTTTTGCCCAAAATTGATGAAACGAAAAGGGTTTTTAAAGGAGATTCTCAGATTTCCACAAATATAAATTATGCCTTACTTTGAATTTAATAAGTAATTATTAATCATTTTCTATTTGAATTACGACTAAAGTCCTGATTGATAGGCTGATTGAAAAACATCTATAACTTTTAAATGGTATCACATTTTTTGAATCCAAAATATGCATCACATTCTATGCTTCGCGTACTATAGGATTAAAAAATGAAAAATTGAATTTCATAAATTTTTTACCAAGTTAAGGTGATTAGACATACAAATTTTTATATTTTTTAAAATTTGTAATAAAAAAATCATAATTAATTATTTACTTGAAAAAAAATTACAAAAAAAAATGCATCACATTAAGACATGGGTCATCTACTTATATCTAAAATCTTATAAAAAAATATTATCATTCTTTTGTGGTTAGGGTGGTTAGATAGACACCTACTTCTTATTTTTTCCCTAAAATTTAAGTACTACTACATTGAAATTTCAAATTTTCACCAAATATATTTTTTCCTTTTTAAACAAACCTAGTAGTTTAGAAACTACATTCAATTTGCTACAGATTATATTCTTATATATTTTTGAAATAATATAGATAAATTATTCAAATTTTTACGTCAAGTTTCCTAACTCTGATTTTTCTAAATTTTTGCCACTTAAGGGCCTATTTTTTCCATGATGATTCTGCACATACCCAAGTAGTGAGTTTATATAGAACTTACCTAGAGAGGAGGTAGGTGGAAAATCCAACCAATGGGAATCAACCACAAAAAGTAGAGATGGAACACTAAAAGTGGAAAGTGGTTCCACCCTTTAAGGAAGGGAACACCTCATCACTTATCTCCTAGTTATTAGATAATAAACTCAATTTATTATCCTAAGAAAGCTTAATTAAGTGTACGAAAAAATAGGACTAAGGGAAAATAAATTAACCCACTAGAAAAAATAAAAACCTACACCAACATACCCTATACATTGGACCTTCAACCCGAATCCCTTAACCATATATCCTCAACCCTCTACCCTCAACCTTAACCCTCAATCCTCAACCCTTAAACCCTAAACCCTTAAACCCTTAAACCCTCTACCCTCTACCCTCTACACTAATCCCTCAACCCTTACGCCATTAAACTCTCTACCCTAAACGATAAATCATCAACCCTTAATACCTCAACCCTTAAACCTTAAACCCTCAACCCTTAAACCCTAAACCCTCAAACCTTAATCGACCCTTAACCCTCAATCCATAAACCCTCAACTGTCAACCCTTAATCCCTTAAACACTCTACCCTCTACCCTCTACCATAATCCCTCAACCCTTACACCATTAAACTCTCTACCCTAAACCCTAAAACATCAACCCTTAATCCCTCAACCCTAATCCCTCAACCCCTAAACCTTAAACCCTCAACCCTTAATCGACCCTTAACCCTCAATCCATAAACCCTCAACTGTCAAACCTTAATCCCTCAACCATTAAACCATAATACCTTAACCCTCATCCCTTAAACCCTAATACATCAACCCTTAAAACCTTAAACCCTCAACCCTCTACAATATATATTAAACCTTGAACCCTCAATTCTCAACCATCTACTCTATACATTGGATCCTTAATCATAATCCCTCAACCATATACCTTGAAACCTATATGCTCAACCCTATACCCTCAACTGTCAACCCTAATCCCTTAACCCTAAACCCTTAAACTCGAAACCTCATCCCTCAACTCTTAAACCCTTAAACCCTCAACCCTTAACCCCTCAAACTTTGAATAATTAAACCCTCAACCCTCTACCTTATGCATTAAATCCTCTACCCTATACATTGGAACCTCAACCCTCAACCCTCAACCCCTATCCCTTTCTATCTCTATATATCCATCTTGCCTCTCTCTCCCTCGCTCTCTCCTACCCTCTCTAATGATATCTTTCTACCTTTGCCCTCTTTCTATGTACCTCTCACTCACTCAATCCCTACCACTCTCTCTCTCTCACTTCCTCTCTATCTATCTCCCTCCCACTCCCTTTCCATCACTCCCTCTTTCTCCCACTCCCTCTCTTCCCCTATCTCTTAGGTCTCTCCCTCCCACCCCCTCTCTCTTAGGTCTCTCCCTTTGGCACCCTACCTAGGTAACTCTCTCTCTTCCCCCACTCTCTCTCTATATCCCTCCCACCATACCTAGATAAGTCCCTCTCACTCCGTCCCCCTCTCTTACACTCCCTATCTCTTAGGTCACCCCCTTCGTACCCTCTCCCTCTCTCAGGTCTCTCTCTCACTCCATATCTCTCACTCCCTCTCTCTCCCTATCTCTCAAGTCTCCCCCTCTAGAACCCTACGTACGTAACTCTTTCTATTGCTAGCTTTCTCTCTCTCTTTCTCCCCCATCTCTCCCTCTCTCTTAGGTCTCTCTCTCTCCCAACCCTCTCTTTATCTCTCTCCCACCCCCTCTATTTATCTCTCTCTCTTTATCCCTCCCACACTACCTAAATAAGTTCCTATCACTCCAACCCCTTCTCTCCCACTCCCTCTCTCTTAGGTCTCTCCCTTCCACCCCCTCTCACTCTCTCAGGTATCTCTCTCCCTCACTACCTCTCTCTCTCATTCTCTCTCTTAGGTCTCTCCCTCCCTCTCCCCCTCTCACCCTACCTAGAAAAATCTCTCTTAAAATTCTCCCTCCCTCTAAAGACATACATACATACATACATACATACAAGCATACATGCATATGTATATTGGGAAATTGTCAGATGTTGTGGTTATGTTCCTAATATGTGGTTTTCATTCATGTCAACACTATTATAATTATTGTATTGAATGTTGTGTATGTCGAGGATATTGAGAAAATTGTGAAAGGAAGAGTTGCAGGTTGCCAGTGGAATAGTGAAGGTCATGAAGGTATTTTGTTAAATATGTTGAAGATCAGATATTGTGGAATAAAGGGTTTATTGTTGAGAGTATCTAGTTCATCTACCAAAAGTTTCAGAGATCCGCATGAAGAATTGATCGTGTTGTGTACTAATATTGTTTATGTGGTCTCTGTCAGTGTTCCTGATTGAATTTTGTGTAATTCTAGTAATCTCAATTGTTGCAGATGATTCTCTATTAGTTTCTATTGTTTATGGATGCTTCTAGATCATTCTCTATCATTGTTGTATGTCTACGTTGATCAATGTGCTCATGGTCGAATATTTTTCTTATGCATGTTTGGGTTTTCATGTTCCTGACCGACATGATGGTGGTAATGTGTTGCAGATCCTTGGAGATTGAAATTTGAATGGTTGGTGCACTCGAAGATATTGCTTTGGGTCACATCATAATATTGGCCTACGATGTTTGATTCACATTAACAATTTATATGTTAATTTGGGTTGACATTGTAAATATGTTTTATATTTTCTGGCCGACAAAGTGGTTGATGTAATTCCACAATGCAGATATATAAGAGTGGTTTCTTGTGCGAAATTGGTGTGTGTTTGAAGTGAGAAAATCTAGAGATAATGCAAGTGTTTGAACATTGATCTATTCATTCAATTGTTGAGCAGAGTGAAAGTGAAGGATTTTTTTTGTGCTTAACTGGAACTATAATCATGCTTGTGTAGAAGCTATTTTCTCAATTCATACCCTCTAGATTTAATCATATTTACTTTATATTGTTGGGAATTGATTCCTATTGTATTTGAGCAGTGAGCTCTAGGCAGTGTGCCTGAATGCATGTGCATTCCCATTATTATTTTCATTATACTTTTAACAAGGTATAATATTTTGGACTAACATCCGTCATGGTTTTTCGCCTAATAGGGTTTTCATGTAAAAAAATCTTGGTGTTCTTTGTGTTTCTGATGTGTTAATTGTTTGTGGTTTATTGTTCATTCACCCGATTTGAGATTAAGTTAAGTAAAGTTTGAAAAGTTTAATATTTTGTGACAACTGATTCACCCCCCCTCTTAGTTGTTTGTCCTTTTTTTTTCCAACAATTGGTATCAGAGTAGGTTCCTTTGAAGAAGTTTAAAAGCTTGAGGTGATTCAAGATGACATCATACAAGAAGGATAGTCTTAGATTCGATGGAACAAACTACTCATTGTGGAAAGCTAGAATGGAGTGTCATTTGAGGTGTATTGGTGAACCCTACTAGAAGATTACAAAAAATCCATATGTTATTCCTCAGAATTGTCCTTCCACTGCCGATGAGATTAAAGAGGCTAAGAATAACATCAGGGCTATGGAAACTTTGTTGAGTGCTCTGCCAAACTTGAAAATGAAAAATGTGATAGGTTTGAAGATAGCTCATGAGATTTGGATGGAGCTGGAAACTTTGTATGGAGGATATTTACATGTGAAGATGGCTAAGCTACAAAGTTTGAAAGGCAAGTATGAAAATTTGAAGATGGGTGAAGATGAAAATATTTCCTCTTTTATGCAAAGAGTAAATGAACTAGTGATGGGTATTAGATGTGTTAGTGGTATCCTGGAAGAGGAATAAATTATAGAAAAAGTTCTTAGATCATTTCCTCCCTCATATAAAGTGAAGGCTCATGCTATTGAAGAGACCAGATCATTGAAAAATGTGACAAGAGATACATTGATTGGTAAACTTGTTGCCTTTGAGTTAAGTGAATTTGGTGAATTTGTTCCCAAGACTGAATATGCATTTAAGGCTACTGTATATGGAAGAAACAAGAAAATATATGATCTGGGAGAGTGTTCTAGAAATTCATCCAAGTATGATGAAGAATTGAAACAGCTTGAAGATGAAGAAAGAGAGGTCGAATAATTGGAAGCATTGATTGTGAAGAAAGAATGCAGAGGACAAGGTAAGTATAAAGGAGTGTTTCTTATTAAATGTTTTTGTTGCAATAAAATAGGTCATTTTGAATCAAGGTGTATTGAAAGAGTCCCTAGGTCTAAGCCTAACAAATCTAGATTTCAAAATAAATGTTACTATACTGAAGAAGGAGTGACTGATGATGAGTTTGATAAAGATAATGGAAATGAGGATGAATGGGTGTTCCTTGCTATCAAGGAAAATGGTTTGGTTGCTACTGAATCTGCTAAAGTTGAGAAAGATCTTGCAGCTCGAGTTGAAGAAAAGGATGAGTGGGTTATTGACAATGGTTACTCACATCATATGATTGGGAAAAAAAGAAAATTTGTAAGTTTAGAAAAGTATGACAGTGGGGTTGTAAGATTTAGAGATAACAATGTTGGTGTGATTCGTGGCAAAGGATCTATTTGTCTTGGTGGTAAGCACAACACTAATGATGTTATTTATGTTGAAGGCTTGAAGCACAACTTGCTGAGTGTTGGACAGATGGTGGACAAGGGTTATGATCTTCAATTTAAAGATGGAAGATGTAGGATACTTGGAAGCTCTAGAAAAGTAATTGCTTTAGGTAAAAATACATAAGTTAATATTTTTCACTTGAATATTGTTAATGAAAGTTGTTTAATTGCTCAAGTAGATGAAAGATGGTTATGGAATAGGAGGATGTGTCATGTGAATTTTGATAACATTGTCAAGGTAAGTTCCACTCAAGTAGTAAGAGATCTACCTAAGCTAGTAAATCCTACTAACACAATTTGCAAGGAATGTTAGATTGGAAAACAGACTAGAGTTTATTTTTAGAGCAAACAACATCATTCCAATAGGTTGTTGGAGTTGGTACATACTGATCTATGTGGTCCCTCTAGGGTCAAAAGTCTTCATGGAGAAAGGCACTTATGTTGCTTATTGATGATTGCTCAAGGATGATATGGGTTGGTTTTTTAAGAGAAAAATGTGAAGCATTAGAAAATTTCAAAAGTTTCAAAGCTATGGGAGAAAATAAGAAGGGTTTGAAAATAAAATGCTTAAGGTAAAAAAGAGGTGGTGAGCTCACCTCTAGGGAGTTCAATTTCTTTTGTAAAGAGAATGGAATCAGAAGATAGCCATCTGCTCCCCAAACCCCTCAATAGAATGGAGTTGCAGAGAGAAAGAACAAAACAATTCTGGATGCTACTAGAACAATGATGATAGAAGGAAATGTGCCTCACATCTATTGGAGTGAAGCTGTAAGAACTGCTGTGTACACTTTGAACCATGTAAATGTCAATGGTAATTCTGGTAAGACTCCTTTTGAACTATGGTTTGGTTATAAGCCTATTGTTAAGTATTTCAAGATCTTTGGAAGCAAATGCTACATTAAGAGAGATGAGGATATAGGAAATTTTGATGCAAGAAGTGATGAAGGAATATTTCTAGGTTACTCTACTAAAAGTAAGGCCTATCTATGCTATAATAGAAGACTGAGAAAGATGGTTGAGAGTGAAAATGTCAGAGTTGATGAGGACCCTGCTAGATCATCCAAATATTGTGGATATGATTCAGATGAAGACAATACAAACAAAGGAAAGAATGCTCAAACACATAATCAGCTTTAGATTGTGCCATATGTTTTGGTAAAACAACCTCAATTTGTTTTGGTAAATCAAGTAAGTCAGGAAGTAGAAACAAGTACAAGTGCAAAAGAAAGAACAAAAGAACCAAAAGCTAAATCATTCTGAAAATCAAATTATAGGAGATAAGAGTAAAGATGTGCAAACTAGAAGAAAGATTGTAGAAGAGTACTGTTTGATTTCCAAGATTGAACCTAAAGATGTCAATGAAGCCATCCAAGATGAACACTAGATGGAAGCTATGAAGGAAGAATTGATGTAGATAGAAAATAATGATACATGCATACTTGTTCCCAAACCTAAAGAAAAAAATGTGAATGGTACTAAATGGGTCTTTCAGAATAAGTTGAATGAACATGGTAAAGTGGTCCAGAATAAAGCAAGACTGGTATGTAAAAGGTATTCATGAATGGAAGGTATTGATTTTGAAGAAACCTTTTCCCCTATTGCTAGAATTGAAGTTAGATTATTTCTTGCCTATGTTGCATATAAGAATTATGAAGTCTGTCAAATGGATGTGAAGTCAACCTTTGTAAATGGAGAACTAGAAGAAGAGTATATATTGAACAACCAGATGGATTTCAATTGGATGATAAGGAAGACATTGTTTTTTGATTAAAGAAATCTCTATATGGACTCAAGCAAGCCCCTAGAACCTGGTATGCTAGACTGGACAAATACTTACTGAAGCTTGGATTCAATAAAATTACTCTTGATAGAAACTTATATTTCAAGTTGGATCATGATAAAAAGTTAATTATTGAGGTCTTTGTTGATGACATTATTTTTAGAGGAGATGATAACCTATGTATGAAGTTTTCTGATGAAATGAAGAGTGAATTTGAAGTATGATTGGAGAGATGAATTTATTTCTAGGATTGCAAGTTACTCAATTAGACAATGGAATTTTCATATCTCATTCCAAATATGTGAGAGAGCTACTAAAGAAGTTTGGCATGGAAGACTCAAAGCTAGTTGGTACTCCCATGGTAACTGGATGCAAGTTAACAAAGAATGATGATTTTCCTAAGGAAAATTAAACAAGATACAAGTCAATGATTGGCAGATTGCTCTACTTAACTCAGACTAGACCAGAGATTATGAATGTTGTATGTATGTTTACTAGATTTTAGGCTGATCCAAAAGAGTCTCATGTGACTGTTGTAAAGAGAATATTCAAATATCTAAAAGGAACAATTGATTTTGGGCTTTGGTATCCAAATTATGATGATCTTACTTTGAGTGCATATACTGATGCGGATTGGCCAGGAGATGTAGATGACAAGAAGAGTACTAGTGGTGGCGCCTTCTTCCTAGGGAAGAATCTGGTATCTTGGCTGAGTAAAAAGAAAAATTCCATCTCTCTATCTATTGTTGAGGAAGAGTATATTGTTGTTAATAACTGTACTTAAGTGATGTGGATGAAACAAATGCTGAAAGATATCAGGGTAGTAAATGAAGAGACTATTTCCATATACTGTGACAACTCAAGTGCAATAAACATTTTGAAGAATCTAGTGTTACACTCTAAGACTAAGCATATATCAATCAAGTTTCACTTCTTGAGGGAGAAAGTGAATGAGAAAGAAGTTAGACTAGAGTATGTGCCTACCAAACAATAGGCTGCATACATTTTAACTAAGCCATTGCCAAAGGATACTTTTGAGTATCTCAGAGGGATGCTAGGGGTGATTACCTGTCATGATAAAAACTAAGAGATGCATTTACTTGCATCAATCCATGTGCTTCATAGATATCTTTTGATTTGGATTGATGTTTTTGTGGCTGCTACTCAAGGGGAGTAGTCATATGTACAAATATGTGGTTCAAAGCTTGTATGTGGAAAGGTAATGCTTACCTTTTCCATTGATGTCAAAGGGGAAAAAGAACAATGTGAAAAATATTTTTTGGGGAGAAGAGCAGTTGTGAAGAAGAGTCGGCATCTAAGGGGGAGTAAGTGTATTAGGTTGATGGTATTTTTCACATCATGTGTTGCTATCAATGCCAAAGGGGGAGATTGTTGGAAAATTTCCAGATGATGTGGTTGTGTTGCTGATATGTGGTTTTCATTGATATCAACACTATTAGCATTATTGTATTGAATGTTGTATATGTTGAGGATATCGAGAAAATTGTGAAAGGAAGAGTTGTAGGTTGCTAGTGGAACAATGAAAGTCATGAAGGCATTTTGTTCTATACGTTGAAGATCACATGTTGTGGACTAGAGGGTTTATTGTTGAGAGTATCTAGTTCATCTACCAGAGGTTTCAGAGGTCCATGTTGATGAGCCTAGTTTTTGGTCTTGAATCTATAGTCTATTTGATTATTGATGTCATGGATTTTAATGCTTAAATGATGGTATTAGCATAATGTTTCCCTCAAACCATTGATATTTGACATTACCCTATTTCTGCAAGCTTTAATGATGTTTGGCATAGTATGTGGGTTGTCTATTTTGATTTTGTATGCAATTAATCAATGTATATTAGAGTGGTTATTGATGTGCAGTTATTATGCGAACTAACCTTGGACTATAGATTTAATATTCCAAGTTATGGAAGACACCTCTGGCTGGGCATGCACCATAACATACAGTTGAGGAACCACACCAGGTCAAAGGTAGTTGGCAACAGAGAATATTCATGCAACTGAATGTAACCACCTTGTAGTGGACCTTAATGATCGAGCATGCATGGGTGTTACTACTGTGTTGGGTTTGCACTTGACTTGCATATCTAGTCAGATTCCATGCATGAGTAACCATCACCGCTCCATTTTCTCTTGCTTTCCCTAAATGGTGTCCTAGTTGTGGAGTTGACTACCTTGTTAGCTATAGTATAAATAATACTTTGATGCTCCTTCTTTGGGGGATGCATGATCTTACATTGTACTCTATTTTTTAGTAATACAAACACATTACTCTTTGTATGCACAATTTACAGTGAATGAAAATACAGTTCTAAGTTGAGCATTTGAGTTTTTTTTATCTTAGAGGATACTTATCCAAGGGGGCCCACTTGGTGAGTAATCTATTCTCTTAGTTTAGAATTAGTTTAGTATTTACTTACTATTTGATACTTAGCTTAAAATCTAACATTGACTATTCCTGTAGCCACTAGAAGTCCATTCTGTGTCTGTTCCTATAGCCAAAGTGAACAAAGTAGTCCCTAATTTGTTGTGCAGATTTTCATTCCTGCTTTGTATTTCAGTTTAGGAATAGTTGTTGATTGATGTTTAGAATTTGTTTCTTTTCCTTTCTATTACTTGCTTCCAGCATTGTGTTTCTTAGTTGTAGCATGCAGTGACTACTTAAGCCCCTAGTGAACATACAGTGTTGACCCATTTCAAGTTCACATCCCTACATTGACAAGTTAAACACACCTTCATAGTGATTGAATAGTTATTCAAGTCAAATTTCCAATCTCTAAATCTTGGCTGTAGAATCCCAGTTATGAAATCATTGTAGGAGGAAAATATTTTTGGCACCATTGTTAGGGATGGTGTCAAGCTAGGAAGTTTTTGGAGTAATTGCTAGTTTTGTTGTAGTATCTTTAGAAGTTGTTCTTAGCATAATCTTACATAGGAAGTAATGACCCCCCCTTGATTCTTTATCAATTCTTTATGTGAGTTGACTAATAGCAAGTGATACCACATGCATAGAGGAAGGAGGAGAGATTCTTACGAGAGATTTCTTCCTAACAATCATCATCCATTCCAATTAGTCAAGTACTAGAACTTATTAGAAGAAGAAGATCCACACCCCTTTGCAAACACATACCCTGATTTGACTAGCTCTGAAGTCTCCTCAGAAGATCAAAATTAGCTTGAGAACCCCTTTCTTCTTGAAACACACCAAGCAGGCATGGGAGATGCAAATGGGAATCGACAGAACCAACCATGTTTTCCTTTCCCTATCGCCCATCAGAATGAAGTTGATAACATCAAGAATATCCCTGCTTCAGAACTACCCAAGTTTTATGGGCTTGTGACAAAAGATCCTAATACCTTCATATTTGAATTTGATATACTCTACAAAAGTTATGATTATACTACTAATTCCCATTGTCTTAAGTTGTTTCCTACCACTTTGAATGAAGCTACATTAAGATGGTTGGTGAGCCTAGGTAGAGATACTATCCAAAATTGGGAAGAAATGAAGACAAAATTCCTTGAGAGGTACAAGGAATATTGCAAAGGTAGTGACATGAGAGGAGGATACATCTTTAGGATGTAGTATAAGGAAGATGAAAGCATGGAATACTATATTGCAAGATTTCTATTTTTTCTACAAAAATCTCCACACCATGCACTCAACGAGGATTCACAAAAGTTACTCTTTCTAAGAGGAATTAACGAAGGCTATATTGATGCTTTGGATCTCATGGTAGGAGGAGATATCTCCCAAGTTCCTTGGGAATATATCAAGAAGATATGTCAAAATTATTCCAGGGTAGCTTCAAAGAAAGTTAGAGCTTATCAATCATCCATGGGTACATCAACTACTAGAGGAGTTTCAAGAATGGAGATCACTCATTTGTTGGTAGATTTCAAGCAAGACATTATCAACAATCTAGCCACTCAGCTAGATGCACTTTAGGCTAAAAAGAAGTAAGAGGAGGCATAAATGATTATGAAAAAGTATTGTCCTCATTGTAGATAGAAGAAGAGGGAATGAAGATGTAAGATGGTCGCTAATCTAGATAATAAACAGAATCCACTTGAGTTCAAGCCAATTTAGATTGAAGAGGACCAAGTCTACTTTGTTGCACAAAAGAAGCCTTGGGCTCCCAAGCAAGGTATGCCACCAGATCCACTATCTTATGTCGGACCATATTTTAACTCTTATTCATCTAGTAACCAATGATAGCCCCCATATCCACTCAGTTATGGAGAGTGTCCACCAAAACTTTGGAGAAACCCTCCAAATGCTTGGCCTATCCATCAGAGTCCTCCACCTTAGTAGAAAAACCCTTAGGGGAATTGGCAACAATTTCAGGGACACTGGCAACCACCTCTAGGAAATTAGCAGCAAACAAATCAATGGAGAGGAGGAAAACAATGGCCTACCTAGAATACCACCTACATGTAGCCACCTTCTTATCCTCAACAACTTTCCATAATGCCTCAACCTTCTAATCCAAGTCCTAATGCACCTAAACCAACGCAGCTACCAGCCCAGCCCACACCCAATCCTAATAATAAGCCACAACAACAACCTATATATTCTACTGATTCAAACCAATTTATTGCATATGTTGTGAGTATAAGTTATATACATCTACGTTTAGGAACCAAGTTACAAGCCCCTTCCAATCCCATAATCACTGAGATCCCTATGGAAGAGGAGGAGGAACCTCTAAATGAGCCTATTAATCCAAATCCACCTAAAAATATTGAACCAGTCCAAGCCAAATAGACTAAGCAAGAACCACCATTTCGTTATAGATTGAAAGTTACCAAGAAGAAGGAAGAAAAGGAGGAAACTACTTTTGACATCCTAGATCAACTGAAGCATAAATGTATTCAAATACCTCTATTTTAGGCCATAAAATATGTCCCAATCTACAACAAAGCCATCAAGGAAGCTTGTCTTAAGAAGCTAGGAAGGAGAAAGAAAGACCCAACTACAGTCCATGTGGTGGGCTAGCTAGCTGATATCATGTTGCGAAAAGTGACTATTCCCAAGTATAATGATTCAAGTAGTCCTGTGGTAGTAGTTGTCATAAATTGGATTCAAGTGAAGAATGCTCTAATTGATTTAGGAGCAACAATCAATGTAATGACCAAAGAAATCTTGCAACAACTAAATATTACATGCATGAGATCTACTTCTATTGTCCTGCAGCTTGTAGATAGCTCTACTATTAAGCTTGATGATGTAGTGGAGGATCTTGTGGTAGTGCTAGATTCCTAGGAATATCCTTGGAAGACCTTGGTTAGCCACTACAGATGCCTACATTGGATGTTGGTCAGGTTACATGACCATTTCAGATGGAACGAGCACTATTTTTTTTTTCTTTATTCACCTGCTCAGCCTACATTGGATGTTGGTCAGGTTACACACTTCTTCATGTTCTTCCTACAACCACTATTCCTCCAGACGTTGTTCTTGTAGATGTTGTTCCTATAGCCACTGCTCTTGTAGACATATTTCCTGTAGAAATAGGTATGTTCCATACATTTTTGCTTTATGAACTAAAGGTACCATGTGTTAATGAATCAACCATAGTAGAATTGACTACACAAGTACATGTGTCAAAAGGAAGATATTTGAATGTTAATAGTAGATTGAGTGCAACGCAAAAACTATTGTTGGAAAATCTATTAAGAACCCATGAACATGCATTTGCATGGGATTATCATGACATAAAGGGATTGGATCCTAAAATTTTCATCCATAGAATCTATATCAGAAATGATTGCACTCCAGTAAGATTACCACAAAGGAGGATTAACCCTGCACTAAGAGAAATTGTGAAAGGAGAACTACAAAAATTGCTAGATGTAGGATTTATCCATCCCATTTTGGATAGTCAGTGGGTGTCTCCATTGGTGATTGTTCCCAAGAAAGAAGGGAAGTGGTGAGTTTGTGTCGATTATACAGAACTTAATGCTGCCACTAAGAAGGATCACTTTGGACCTTTACCATTAATTGATCAAGTTTTGGATACACTTGTAGGGAAACAATACTTCTCATTTCTAGATGGATTCAATGGCTATAACCAGATCTAAATTGCACTAGAAGACCAAGAGAAGACCACATTTACCTATCCATGGGGGACCTATGCCTATTCAGTACTCCCATTTGGTTTGTGCAATGCACCTGCAATATTTCAGAGGGTAGTCATTGGTATATTTTCTGACATCTCTCATGATTCTATGGAGATTTACATGGATGATTTCACCACTTATGGTGTTGATTTTGATCAAGCATTGGAAAATATTAAGAAGGTCCTACAAATACATGAAGATCAAAGCTTGTAATTGAATAGTTAAAAATGTTTTATGATGATGCAAGAAGGAGTAGTTCTTGGTCACTACATTTCCCACAAAGGAATTCAAGTAGACCCTGCAAAAATAGAAGTAATCTCAAATCTTCCTACACCTACAAAACAAAAGGATGTTAGGAGTTTCTTGGGCCATGCGGGATAATATAGGTGGTTTATTAAATATTTCAACAAGGTAGCAATACCATTATACATCCTTCTCACTAAGGATGTTGAATTTCAATGGACCAAAACTTGTGACGAAGCATTTTCTACTTTAAATACAACCTTAATAGATGCTCTTGTACTTAAGTGATCCAAATGGGATATTCCCTTCCACATTCACATTGATGCATCAGACTATGCCATAGGATAAATCTTAGGAAAGAAGGAAGGAACTGTTGAAAATGCTATCTACTTTGTCAAAAAAAATTTACAAGGAGCTGAATTCAATTATATTGTGATAGAGAAAGAAATGTTGGTAGTGGTTTATGCACTAAACAAATTCAAACATTATATAACAGGCTACCAAATCTTTGTGCATACCGATCATGCAACCATTAAATATCTCATGAATAAACCTTTGATCACAAGAAGATTGGAAAGATGGTTATTATTAATGCATGAGTTTGATATAACTATTGTAGATAAGCTAGGGAGAGCTAATGTTGTTGTAGATTTTATTTCAAGGATGACTACATTAGAAGACAACCAACCCATAGATGACTCATTTCTTGATGAAAATCTATTCTCTTAGTGTACAAACACCCTGGTATGCTAACATAGCCAATTACTTGGTTACAGATAGAGCTCCTTCTCGTTTCTCCCCAAAAGAGAAAATAACACTTATTGAAAGATCTTTTCATTTCTCTTGGATTATTGGATGCTTGTTTTATACTAGACCTAATCATGTCATGAGAAGATGTGTAAGAGAAGATGAGACTTATGATATTTTGCATGCATGTCATAATAAGCCATGTGGAGGAAATTTTGCAGCCAAAAGGACAACAATGAAGATCTTGAACACAAGATACTATTGGCCAACACTCCACATAGATGCAGGGAGGTATACCAGAAAATGTGATAGATGTCAAAGAATGGGTAGACCAACTAGATATGATGAAATGCTATTGTTCCCCCAGATAGTAATCACTCCTTTTTACAAGTGGAGATTAGATTTCATGGGACCAATTGACCCTCCATCAAATAGTAAGTCTTACATATTGGTATGTATTGACTATATAACAAAATGGGTAGAAGTCAAAGCCATGAAGTACACAAAAGATAACAAAGTGGCACAGTTTCTTTATGAGGATATTTTCACAAGATATGGAGATCCAAGAGAAATAGTCATTGATTAGGGGCCAAAATTCACATCAACTCTTGTTGCAGCCTTAGTAAATGAGTATAATATCAAGCACAAAAAATCTACTCCTTATCAGTACACCTAGGCTAATGCCCAAGTTAAGGCTAAAAACCAAGAAATTGAAGCCATTTTGACCAAAACAATAGCCATTCATAGGAAATATTGGGAAAAAAAATTACCTAAAGCTATTTGGGCTTATAGGACAACATGGAAAACAAATATAGGCTTCACCCCATTTGAGTTGCTATATGGGAACATAGCTATGATGCCAATTGAATTTGAACAAAAAACCTTGCAAACTATAGTAGACCTAGGGATGGATATTTCTGAAGCATAGAGAGAAAGGATCATGGAGCTAAATGCTTTGGATGAGATAAGGAGAGCAACCTTGCAACATACTAAAGTAATACAAAATAAGAGAATTAAGTGTCATGATAAATTTATCAAAAACAAGAAGTTCAAACCAAGAGATTGGGCCTTTCTCTATGACTCAAGATACCAGGATAATGTAGGGAAATTATAGACAAGGTGGCTCAGACTGTATGAAGTTGTTGAGGTCTTTCCAAATGGATCTATTCAACTTACCACCATTGACCCTATCAGGTTTGAATTACTTGTCAATGGTCATTGCCTCAGATTATATCATAAGCCAGCCTTTAAAGAAGAATTTTTGTAGCATTTCACTTAGCACTCAAAGTTTCTTACAGCTGAAGGCAGTGGACCTAGTGTCCCTCCTTCAACATAATTGAGGTACGTACTTTCCATAATAAAGACTTTCATTTATGTGGAAGTCCATTTCTTCACCCATCCACCCATCGACCCATCCATACCACCTTTCTCTCTCTTCCATCTTCATTCCACCTCATTCCATTCCATTCCATCCTCATTCATTTCTCAATCCATTTTCCAACAAGGAGAGCATTACTTTATCCACAATATTTTTAGTAAGTATTCCACACATTCAGGTATGTGCACATTAATTGCTATCTTTAATCATCTTTCAAGTACATTCATTTAATTGTTGTATGTTAGCATAGGTATTCACATAAATTCCATCATTACTTGTCAATAACCACTCCCATCTCACATGTGTGGACACATGTCTAAATTTAGGTTTGGGGAGGGAAACGGAAAAGATGCAAAATTTTAATTGTCCATGTGTCAAACCATACTAGCTTGCGTTAGAATTTTAGAATGAGCTGATTGCATGAATGAAATGACAATAACTGTAGCCGCCAGTTTTTCCTATCATAATTTCCCTTTATGACCCCTTTTCCTACTATTATTTCCCTACTGTAGTCTTAAATTACAAGAAAGAGGGTAAAACAAAAGAAAATAAATTCACTTGACACCAACATTGGAAATTAGCAGATACTGTAGGGAAGTACATTTGATTTTCAGAAGGGGAATTGCAAAAAAGTTGAAAAGAAGTTGCAAATAATTTGTTTGACTATAGATAATGAGAGGTGGGTTAGTTTTAAATGAACCCACAATGCATGATATATTTCTATAAGATGCACAATTCCTAGTTGCATTTCAAAACTGTGGATGGATAGATTGGTTTTTGAAGTTGGATGGTTTTGATTAAGGAATTTCCCTCAAATTTGCCTAGAAATTGTTAGAAGGAAAATCCACAGTGAAAGGGTTAGAAGTCCTAGCAGCAGAGGAAAGAATTGCAGAAGTCATGAGGTTACCTACTGATGGTGAAAATTACCCTATTTCCAGAGATGCTAGGTCAGCCAGGGCTGAATTTATAGATCCAAGCAACCACCCATTGAACATAGACAAATAGGGTGCAAAAAGAATGTCTCTGCGTGAGCCATGGAAGCAGATAGTTGTGTATGTCATCAAATACATTACTTGTGAGGGTCACCAGTCAGACTTGCATTCTGTCCATTTCAATCTTTTGAACCACATAAGGCATGAGAGGAGGATGAATATACCCAATGTGCTATATAATCTTCTCTCAATCATGGTGGCTAAAACACGGAAAGGTAGGGATAATTATATTTACCTAATTAAGTTAATAGTTGAAAAATCTCTGTGTGATGTTTCTAGAATGAGTTGGGAAGAGTTTATTAAGATTGATCAAGATTATTGCCAGGAGTAGATTATCAATGTTGAGCATTTGCCACCTAGGGCTATACCTTGGTCTTGAAGGTCTAGCAGGAGGGTGAGCATGGTGAAAGCCATTCCTAGTGCTTCAACCTTTGGTGTCGGCCCTAGTATAAATCCTCTTGCAGCAGAGGAAACCATTTAAATTAGCTCTTCTAGAATAGAGCACTCTGAAAAAGAAAGCTCTTCCTCAGATTTTGATGATGATGAAGTTCCACTTAAAACCCTCATGAAAACTAGGGCACAGAAAAGGGAGGTAGAAATCAAGAAAGGGAAGGCTAAAACACATCTTGTAGGAATAAAAGTGTCAAGTTTGAAAAAGAGGAAAGTTGATGTTACTCCTCCTTTAGCCAAAGAAAGAAGTGAAGGACCTCCGAGGAGATCAAGACTAGTCAAATCTGTGCAGGAAAGCCCTAAACTTAATGAGACCCCACATGAGGACCCTAAAGCTCCAATGGGGCTGGAGCATGTTGAAAAAGGTAAAGAGGAAGGCATATTTAAGGTAGCAACAAACATAACACTGGCCGATCTTGCTAACATTGCAGAGGAATTGGAGGAAAGTCAGAACCTCTTGCAACATGAGCAAAAGGTCCTGCAGTAGGAATTCCTATAGCAACAACCAAAACCAGAGTAGGATTTCCTACAACCACATCAAGAACAAGAGACCCTATGGAAAAAAGAGAAATAAACAACACCCTTATAGCTGGAGATAAGTGGACAACATGATTTTATGCAAGTAATGCCATATGAGGAACCATCATCAATAAAAAGACTAGTAGGCATCCATAAACCTCCTGATTTTTCAGTACATGCAACAATTTTATATCTTTGGATAGAGGTACAAAGAAGGGAGGAAGAATGGAGAAAGGAAAAAAAGAGTTAAAAAAGGAAATTCAAAAGAAGGATGAAGAAATTGCAAAGAAAAATGTAGAAATCGCCACCCTAAAGTAGAGGGTAGATGATATGGAAACCTTAGTACCAAGGATTATGGAATGTAGAGAACCCCCGAGGGTTTATGCTTTGCTCCTGAAAGAGAAGTATCTCTATTTTAAGATGTCAAGACTCACCTTAGGTTAGAATCCTTCTATTGATACTCCTATGGAATTTTTCAATGCTTACAAGATTTCCTCACCTGAAAAAAAGAATTTGTTATATGAATTTTAATTACATAATTATGTTGTCACAAAAGACCATGAATGGAACCCACTATTGTATGTTAGGGATGTTCAATTAAGAGCATTCATATCTTGGGTGCAAAATGAAATTAGTTGGGGACAAAAACAAAGTGATTATAAACAATTAGAGTCTAATATCCCTCTATGTGTTAGAGATGAATCAAGTAACCCAAGGGACATTTACAAAAAATGGCATAGAATGTTGCTTAGACCAAGTTATGGCAATACAATTATGCCTTGGATTGAGGCAATTTACACCGAGTATGAGGTAAAGACAACATCAAAGGAAGAAACCATGAGGAGATGCTTATCCCAGAGATGGAATAGTTTGACCAATGAGTTGAAATAGGTTGAGCCTCATTCCATCCGCAATTATGCTACCACATTAAAAAGAATTGAGAGGCATATTCAAATTGGTAGAACTCAAGGACATCATTGGCTTCCCTTGACTTTTCAGCCACCCATGCTCATGTGGCCTATTTCAAATTTTAGATTCTACCAAAGTGATATTGCCACAAAAAGGTAGAGATGAGATAGATTTGATAGATTGGGAGGATTTTATTGGGATCCTGACTCTCGTACTATAGCCACTAATATCAGACAACTCTCAGTTGCAAATTTCAAAGCTTTGACCAAGAAAAAGAACACTCCTTCCTCTGTTCGAGGACCAACAAAGCATTAGGTTGTGGGGAGTGATGAGCCTAGTTTTTGGTCTTGAATATATAGTTTATTTTCTTATTGATGTCATGGATTTTAATGCTTAATTGATGGTATGGGCATAATATTTCCCTCAAACCATTGATATTTGACATTACCCTATCTTTGCAAGCTTTAATGATGTTTGGCATAATATGTGGGTTGTCTATGTTGATTTTGCATGCAATTAATGAGTGTTTCTTGGAGTGGTTATTGATGCACAGTTATTATGTGTACTAACCTTGGACTATAGATTTAGTATTCCAAGTTATGGAAGACACCTCTGGTTGGGCATGCACCATAACGCCTAGTTGAGGAGTCGCTCTAGGTCAAAGGAAGCTGGAAGCAGAGAATCTTCATGCAATTGAATGTAACCACCTTGTAGTGGACCTTAATGATCGAGCATGCATGGGTGTTACTATTGTACTGGGTTTGCACTTGACTTGCATGTCTAGATGGATTCCATGCACGCGTAACCACCACCGCTCCACTTTCTCCTTTCCTTAAATGGTGTCCTCCCAGTCATGGAGTTGACTACCTAGTTAGTTGTAGTATAAATAATATTTTCATGCTTCTTCTTTGGGGGATGCAAGATCCTAAATTGTACTCTCATTTTCAGTAATACAAACACATACTCTTTGTATGTGCAATTTTTAGTGAATTAAAATAAATTTCTGACTTGAGCATTTGATTTTCTGTTAGCTTAGAGGATACTTATCCAAGGGGGCCTACTTGGTGAGTAATCTATTCTCTTAGTTTAGTATTAGTTTAGTATTTACCTATTGTTTGATACTTAGCTTAAAATTTGACATTGACTGTTCTTGCAGCCTCTAGAAGTCCATTATGTGTCTGTTCTTGTAGCCAAAGTGAATAGAGTGGTCCCTATTTGTTGTACAAATTTTCATTCCTTCTTTGTGTTTCAGTTTAGGCATAGTTGTTGATTAATGTTTAGCATTTGTTTCATTTCCTTTTTGTTACTTGCTTCCAACATTGTGTTTATTAGTTGTAGCATGCAGTGACTACTTAAGACCCTAGTGCACATACAGTAATGACCCATTTCAATTTCACATCCCTTGGTTGACAACTTAAATGCACCTTCATAGTAATTGAATAGCTAGTCAGGTTGGATGTCCAATCTCTGAATCGTGGCTATAGAAGCTCAGTTATGAAATCATTGTAGGAGGTAGACACACATGAAGAATTGATTGTGTTGTGTTCTAATAGTGTTTTTATGGTCTTTGTCAATTCTCTTGATTTATGTTTGTGTAATTATGGTAATATTAGTTGTTGTGGATGCTTCTATGTCACTTTTTGCTGTTTGTGGATGCTTCTAGATCATTCTCTATCATTTTTGTACATCTACGTTGATCGGTGTGCTCATGGTCAAATATTTTCTTGTGCATGTTCGGGTTTTCATGTTCCTGGCCGACATGATGGTGGTAATGTGTTGTGGATCCTTGGAGATTGAAATTTGAATGTTTAGCATGCTCGGAGATATTGTTTTTAGTCACATCATAATATTGGCTGATGGTGTTTGATTCATATTAAAAAATTTACTTATTAATTTGGGCCGATAGTGTAAATATGTTTTATATTTTTTGGCCAACAAAGTGGTTGATGTAATTCCATAATGCAAACATATAAGAGTGGTTTCTTGTGCGAAATTGGTGTGTGTGTGAAGTGAGAAAAGCTAGAGATAGCACAACTGTGTGAACATTGATCTATCCATTCGATTGCCGAGCAGAGTGAAAGTGATGAGTGAAGGAGTTTTTCTTTGCTTAAATAGAACTATAATCAAGCTTGTGTAGAAGTTATTTTCTTAGTTCATACCCTCTATATTTAATCCTATTTACTTTGTATTATTGGGCAGTGAGCCCTATTGTATTTGAGAATTGAGCTCTAGGTAGTGTGCCTGAATGCATGTGGATTCCCATTATTATTTTCATTATATGTTTAACAATGTATAATATTGTGGACTAACATCCACCATGGTTTTTCCCCTAACAGGGTTTCCATGTAAAAAAAATCTTGGTGTTCTCTGTGAATTTGATGTGTTAATTATTTGTGGTTTTTTGTTCATTCATCAGATCTAAGATTAAGTTAAGTAAAGCTTGAAAAGTTTAATATTATATGATAACTAATTCACACCCCCCCTCTTAGTTGTCTGTCCTTTTTTTGCAAATAATGTATGATGAGAGGCTCAAAGATACTTTCAATTAAGTCATTTTATGTTTAAAAGACTTGCTATTTTTGCTAATTAACATAACTGGCAGTAGACTATAGACTAATATATTTACTTACTTTGCTTTATTTTTGGCTAATTTGGTAGATATATTTGAGGTAATACTTTATGTTAAATGTGTTGCTTTTGTGATGATGTTGATGAGATAATTATGTAACTTTAATCTTTTATTGTCATAATTGGTATCCTTTTCTTAAGGGTTTTATTCAAGGTATTCAAAAGAATGATGATGAGTTAAACTCTATGTTTAATCAAATGAAGACAATCATGCCATTGATTAGCCCAACTGGATGATGAATCACTCAAGTCCAAATCAACTTCTATTTAGTCAGTTTAGGAACTTCTAGTCCTAGTGCTGATCCGGTATATTTCTCTATGTCTATTCTCAGTTCCATTTTAGTTCTTCTTTAGTTTTATTTTAATCTTTAGTTTAAATGCCTTTTAATCTTGGTGGTTATTGTCATATTGTGAATTCATGTTTCAGATTTTAGATAGGAGTTAGATAATTTTTAGTTAGAAATCTTATAATGGTTACAATACTCTATTATGCATCCTGATTTGATCAATTTGATTGAAGATAAGAAGTTAACTCAAATTAATGTGTTAATAGATCTTACCGAAGGAAGAGTAGGGTTTGCTCAACCAAAGGAATTGATCTTCTGTGGTATTTTTTAGAGTTTATGTTATTTTTGTTCATTAATATTAAATATGGAAGTGTTAGATGTTAAATCTAAAATGTTAAGTTTGAATAAATCATTTTCAGCAATTGTATTAAAATGCTTTTAAGTTTAGTTTATCATGGCTAGAGTAGTTTGTTAAATTAGTTGAAAGGGTTATTAAGTTAATCAAATTTAGATGTTGTTTGTAGGAATAAGTTTGGTAATAATCTATTAAGTTTAATCAAAGCAATGATAGGAACTTATGGAAAGACAAAATTGAAGTTTGTTGAAAATTTGTTCATGAAAAATAGTATTCATGTTTTCTAGATTAATCATTATTTCCTTGCAATTTATTTTTGTTCTTTAAAAGAGAATTTATTTTCCAGCAAATCTTAATAGATTTGTTTTGAAGTAAATTAGAATTAAAATTGGATTTCGAATTCTAGATTAAGAATTAAGATAAATGTTAGTATTTTCCATGAATTTCTCTCAATCAAGTCAAATGAAGTCATAAATAAGTTGACAGAACTTTAAATTAGGAAATAAGATATAATCAATCCTTAGGAATTAGTCACTAAAGTTCAACTACTGAGAGCTCCTAAAGGAGGAAACTCAACACCTAAAGTCACTGTTTACAGTGCAACCCCCCCCCAAAAGTCTGTGACAAACATCCTTATCACATATAGCTCTAAGACACACCCAGTTCGATAATTAATTGACTAAATGATGCAAGTTGTGACATCAACGACCTTTCCCATCATTTCTGGTGTCATTGTCAGGGATTAAAAGATTTGGCTATTAAGTGTGAAGCTTAGTGTTGATAAGGTAGATAGACTTGAATTATGGATGAGACAAAATAGAGACCATCTAGGGATTTTTCTTCCATGAAATATTGATTTTCGAAGAAATATTGATTTTGATTAGGAAGAGGATATTCAATAACATCAGATCAAAAATCAAGAAGATAATCAAGAAGATTAGATTGAAAATCAAGAAGAAAATAGAGATCCATTTTAGGAAGAATAAATGGGTGACCAACCAAAATATCCACCAAAAAATAGGACCTTTTCATAGCCTATAAATCTTGAAAGACAAATTGGTGAGCCTCCTGTGAAAAAAATTTCACCCTTAATTTTGCCTACCTTTAGGGGAAAAAATTCAGAAGATCCTGATCAATTTCTATTTGAATTCAAAGTTCTATGTTATACCTATGATTACACAAATGATAACCAAAAGTTGAAGTTATTTCCTAGTATGTGCAGGATCATCATGGAAAAAACAGGCCCTTAAGTGGCAATGAAAATTCAGAAAAATCAGAGTTAGGAAACTTGACATAAAAATTTGAATAAGTTATTTATATTATTTCAAAAATATGTAAGAATAGAATCTGTGGAAAATTGAATGTAGTTTCTAAACTACTAAGTTTATTTTATTTTTTTTAAAGTCTATTTGGTGAAAAATTGAAATTTCAATGCAGTAGTACTTAAATTTAAGGGAAAAAATAAGAAATAGGTGTCTGTCTGACCACCCTAACCACAATAAAATGATAATTTTTTTTATAATATTTAAGAGATAAGTAGAGGACTTATGTCTAGATGTGACACATATTTTTTTGTAATTTTTTTCCAAGTGAATAATTAATTATGAATTTTTTATTACAACTTTTAAAAAATATAAAAAATTGTATGTTTGACCACCTTAACTTGGTCAAAACTTCATGAAATTCATTTTTTTTAATCCTATAGTATGCAAAGCATAGAATGTGGTGCATATTTTGGATTCAAAAAATATGATACCATTTGAAAGTTATAGATATTTTTTAATCAGCCTATCAATCGGTACTTTAGTCGTAATTCTAATAGAAAATGAATAATAATTATTTATTAAATTAAAAGTAAAGAATAATTTATATTGGTGGAAAGCTGAGTCTCCTCTACAAACCCTTTTTCGTTTCATGAATTTTGGCTAAAAATAAAGTCGTCAGCCACATGGATGAAGTCTAGAAAAACAAGGTGAGTTATCAAACACATTTTTTGCATTGACTTCTTAGGATTGGCATATCCAAGCCAAATACCAAAGCAAGCCCGAGGCTAATCTCAGGGCAATAAATTCTTTGTCAGAAATATCATATATTCGTTTCAAATTGGATATTTGAAATATCATTTTAATCGTTTGGATGAATTGTTATATCTGATCGAATATTTTTATAAATGATATAAATAAATGTTTTAATATCTGAATTTTAAAAATGTTTTACACTTTATATATATGATTTAGAAATGCACAATTTTAATATATTATATTATTATGTATAATTTATTTCTATATTTTTAGTTTATTTTATCTTCCTTCTTCCTCTTTCCTTCTTATATCTCCACTCACTACCCCTTTATCCCTACCCCTCTATCTCCCTCTCTCTCCTTATTTAAATCCCTCTTATTGATCCCTCCCGATTTTGAACCCCTGACGACTTTCTTTCTGGATTTCGGATTCCTATCTCTCTACCCTACCCTCTATCTCTCCCACTCCTCCCTTGGATGATTTGATCCCTGCCCTCTCTCTCTCCGATTTTGATTTCGGATCCTTCGGATCGGATCCTTGATCCTCTTTCCCTCCTTTTCCGATTTCCTCTCTCACCACCCTTATGATTTCCGAAAAAGATTTTGATTTGATCCTCTCTGGATCCTGATTTGATCCTGGATCGGATGAAAAGCAGAAATGATTTTTGTTTTGATTTTGAAATGCGGAATTTGATTTGCCTGATTTTGATCCTGAACTAACTGGTTTCCTGGAATCCCGATTTTGATTTTGTCTTGACGGATTGACCGGAAATCCTGACCTTTGTTTTGATTTTCGAATGGGATGATGATTTGATGATTGACTTCATTTCCGGATCCTGACGCGGACGCTTTTTTTGATGCGCGATGATTCTCGATTTACCGATATTTAACCTGAACTGAAATTAACTTGAATCCTGGATTTTGATGACGCGATTCTGCTTGATGGATGACGATGATGCTCGGACTCTCCCTCTGAATCCTGACTCCTGGACCTGAATCCTGAACGATCTCTCTGAAATCCCTCCTCTCCCTCTTCTCCCTCTGATGAGCCGATGGATAAACTTCCTGATTTCGGACCCTGGACTCTCTGATTCTGATTTCTGATGATTGATCTTCGATTTTACCGAACCCCTCTCCTCTCTCCTGATGATTTTTGATCGAGTTTTCTGACTTTGGTTTATGTTTTGACGACGACGATTCTGATGAATCCTGATTTCCGGACGACTTGTGATCCTGAACCTGACATGAATCCCCGGATTTCGATGGATGAGCCCCCTGCACTTTGTTCTCCGAGACGACTTTAGGGATTTTGCCTTTCGGATTCTTTCTTTCTTTGTTCTTTCGTGATTTGATTTATTTCCGGAAGTCTTTTCTCGACTTTCGGAGCCTTTTATTTTCGGACCCGGAATTTGAACCCTGAACTCGACTTTATCTTCTCGACGGATTCCTTTCATCTTCTTTCCGACTTTTCTTTAATTTCTCTACTTCCCTTTCGACGGACCCCGAACCTGAACCCGAACCTCGAACCTTTAACCTCGAACTCTAAAATCGAATCCCCCTACCCGACGTATCTCCTACTGGTTCCTCCCTTCTCTCTCTGAATCTCATCCTTTCCTAACCCATCCCCTTAAGAAGAGGTGCGAAGAAACTTCTTCCTAATGTCAAAACTATAGGGAAGAATGCAAAAAGTACTTTTAATTTTCTAATTATAGTCCAATTAAGACACACATGAAATATTTATAGAAACATAGAAGATACTCAAAGACAATGAACAACAGATTTATGTGGGAAAACCCTTTCAGGAAAAAACCCACCACACCAAGCTAAATATCTTTGTATTACAGTAACAAACAATTACATACAATGCAAATATACAACTCTCTGGTATCAGTTTACAGTAGCTTCATTCACTGTTCAACCTCTTATAGAAATGCTCTCAACAATCCAATTTTTAAAACTCAGAATTGATCTCCTTTTATCTTATCACATTCTGATTTTTATCTTCTATTCATCCTTATCTGCCATTACCAATCATAGAAAATTTCCTTTCTAGCAATTGATTTTTCCTTGCATGCAGTTCAGCTCCAGCATCGCAGCTGATGCAAAAATCAAACTGCCAACTATTTGAATTTCACTTCCTCTGATTGGTCCACGAGACACCACATAGGAAGGTAAAATGGTCAAAGAAAACATTCAACTTTGTTGGTATGTCAATGAGACACTAATCGTGTCTCTTTGATGCCATAAAGTCTTCATATTGATATCGGCATAAGTCCCAACAGTCGGCAAGATGATATAATGAACACCATGAGTTATACAGAATCCATCGATATCCATTGCGTTTCTATCGGCAAGAGATTCCTCCATCAGTAAGATGTTTTACCGATGCTCACAAGTCATATCGATTTCAACTTTTCCATCAGCAAGACTTTATCATTTCACCAAGAGTTCTCATCGAGTCTCCTCAAGTTTCACTGACGCACCTGACAGTCGGCAAGACATTTGTCTTTCACCGAGACTTCACTATGAGCAAACAAGTCTTACTGAATTGGCAAGACATTTGAATTTCTCTAAGACCTTTCACCGAGCAACCAAGTCTTACCGGGTCGACAAGACTTTTGTCTTTCATCGAGACATTACACTGGCCGAACATGTCATACCGAAGCATCCAAGAGTTAGCGAGACTTATCACTTTCGCCAAGACCTTATACCGAGGTCCTAAGTCATACTAAGCACCCCAATCACCAGTTGGAAAGACTTTGACTTTCACCAAGAAATCTTAGTGAATACAACATGTAATCCTGAAGACTATCGGCGAGACTCTCCAAGTCACCAAGACTTCACACCAAAGGCACCAAGTGAATACTCTCATTGGTGAGACCTTTCTTCATCGCTGAGACTTCTCCCTGAGACCCTTGTGTTACCCTAATAGCCATATGCTATCGGTGAGAGATTCTCCAGTCGCTGAGAGTTCTCCCCAAGCTCTTTGTGTTACTCTAATGACCCGGTCGCTAGAAGTCTCCCCGACATCCACTAGTCACCCGATAGCAACTCAGTGAGACATTTCATATTGGCAAGACTACATATTGACAACCAAGTCTCCCCAATAAATGTGAGAACCATCGGTGAGAGAAACAACAGTCAGTGAGAGATTTTTTTGAGTCTCCAAGACATAGCGATAGATCTATTCGGCAAGACCGAAACCAAGTCACAACAAATAGGGCATTTCAACAAGATTCATAACAACTAGTCGGACATACATCAATAATGTCATAGTAGCTTTTCCCTCTAGGAGTTACATGCCAGTATGGATTGAGGAAAATATTCCAACAATATCCCACTTGACGAAGACCTTACTGACAACTCCAGAGCATAATAAAACTACTAAAATTCATGGGCCAAGAGTCCCATCGAACTGACACACCACTTGTATTTGTCTATGCTCACAGGCTTTGTCAATGCATCTGCAACATTCTCCAGAGTATCCACTTTCTCCAAAGAGACCTTCCCATCCTCCACCATATCTCATACAAAGTGATACTGTACATCTATATGTTTCATCCTGGCATGGAAAGCAAGATTCTTTGCCAAACATATAGTACTCTTCCTGTCACAGTAGATGGTAATCTTTCCTGCAATCAAAACCAATGTTAGAACACAAATGTTTTAACCAAATTGCTTCTTTACAGGAATGTGTACCTACCATGTATTCTACCTCTATAGTGGACAAAGCAACTACAACCTGCCGCTTGCTCATCCAACTCACATCACCACCATTCGTCATGAAAACATATCCACTAGTGGATCTTTTGCTGTCAATGTCCCCTGCCCAATCAGAGTCCACATAACCTTGAATGTTGAGAGTCCTCTGTAATTCAACCAAGTTCCCATGGTAGCACAAAGCATAGTCTGAAGTGCCCTTCAGATATCTAAACACTCTCTTCACAACATCCCAATGTGTCCTTCTAGGATTAGCCATATACCGACTAAGAACTCCCACTGCTTGAGAAATGTCTGGCCTTGTACAGACCATTGCATACATAAGGCTACCAACCACACTAGCATAAGGTACACTGGTCATTTCCTCCATCTCAGTAGGATATTTTGGACAATCCTCAACATATAGCTCTGTTCCTTGCATGAATGGAACAACTAGTTGCTTGCACTCAGTCATACAAAATATCTCTAGAACAATCATGATGTACTTACTCTAACTGAGCCAAAGTTTTCTATTCTTCCTGTCCCTGGTTATTTCCATTCCCAGAATATACCTTGCTGCACCAAGATATTTCATTTCAAACTTTGCAAACAACTGAGACTTAAGATTAGAAATCATTAGCTTACTATTGCCAATGAACATGTCATCAACATAGAGAGAAATAATAAGGAGTTGATCACTTTCAGCTTTGTAATATACACAATGATCACATTTTGATCTTAGAAATCCCAATGACAAAAAAAAGTGTCAAATTTCTGGTACCACATTCTAGGAGACTGTTTTAACCCATACAAAGATTTCTTCAACTTACAAACTAGTCTTTCTTTACCTTTTTCCACAAAGTGTTGTAGCTAGGACATATAAATTTCTTCTTCAAAATAACCATGAAGAAATGTTGTCTTCACATCTATCTATTCAATCTCTAAGTCATAAGCTGCTGCAAGTGACAAAATAAATCTAATAGATGTCAGCTTAGCTATAGGAGAAAAGATTTCTCCATAGTCAATTCCCTCTACCTGGGAATACCCTTTTGCAACCAGCCTTGCTTTATATTTTTCTACATTGCCATCCAGACCTATTTTCTTTTTAAATACCCATTTGCAGCCCACAACTTTTCTTCCTTTAGGCAATGACACCAAACTCTAGGTATCATTCTTTTCTAATGATGCCATCTCTTCATTCATGGCTTCCAACCAAGAGTTTGAATCAGACATTTTAAATGCCTCTTTCATAGTCCTAGGTTCATCAGTGCTAGAAATTAAAGCATAGGCACAAGTAGACTCTATTAAAGAAAATCCATACCTATCAGGTTGCTTTCTTTCATGAGTTGACCTCCTCATAGGCTGAGGTTGAGGTGGTTCTTCATCTTCACTTTAGAGCTACTTGACTCAGTATCAGATTTTGCTATCTGTGAGGAATTTCTACTACATCCCTCAGTATCCAATGTAGAAGGTCAACTCATTCTTGATCTTTCAATTCCTCTTTATCTGGTGTCAGAGGAATTTCTACTACATCCTTTTCATTTTCTGATTTGTTCTCTGACTGCAGATCCAATGTAGAAGGCTTCAACTCATGAAAGATAATGCTTCTACTGTACAAAACCTTCTCAGTCTCAGGATTCCAAAGCTTGTATCCTTTTATTCTAGCACTATAGCCAATAAAAATACACTTTACAACTTTGTTTTCCAACTTAGATCTTTTTTCAAATGGCACATATGCATGTCTCAGAGAGGGCTTCTTTCCAGACCATGCTTCCAAAGGTGTCTTCTCAACAAGAGCAGAGTTAGGAGAACGATTTACCAAGTAACACGCTATAGAGACTGCTTTAGCCCATAACTTCTCCTCCAAGCTAGCACTGCTCAACATACTTCGTGCTCTTTCCATTACTGTCATGTTGAACCTTTCAACAACTTCATTTTGTTGTGGAGTGTAAGGTGTAGTCTTATGTCTTTTAATCCCATGGTCCTTACAGTACCTTTCAAATTCATTTGAACAAAACTCACCACCATTGTCAGTCCTTAAACATTTTATTTTTCTACCAGTCTGATTTTTAACATGGTTTTTAAATTCCTTAAACCAACTGAACACTTCTGATTTATTTTTCAGAAAATATGCAAATGTTCTTCTTGAATACTCATCAATAAATGACACATAGTATCTTGATTTAGATAGAGAAGGAACATTCACTAGACCAAAAACATCAGAATGAATATAATCAATCAAACCAGAAGATTTGTGAGGACTGGAGTAAAATGAAACATGGTGTTGCTTTCCATATATGCAATGTTCACAAAATTCAAACTCAAGGTTACAATCTTCAAGCCCTTCTACCAAGTTTTTATTTTTCAAGGTTTTTAAACCTTTCTCACCAATGTGGCCTAGCCTATGATTCCAGAGCATAGTCTTTTCTGCTGGAAGTTTAACCTCCATGGAGTTTACACCATCAGGAATGTTTTCCTTTTTTCTCCATGAGTAGCTTTTAGTGACTTTGGAGAGACACTATTGCATTGAACAACATGTGCATCCAGCTTGTACATGGTACCAATTCGAGCACCCCTAGCCAGCACCATAGAGCCTCTAGTCATCTTATAGCCATTTGTAGAGAATGTGACCTGCATTCCAATATCATTTAGCTTACTTATAGAAAGTAGGTTTCAAGCCAAACCTGGTATATACATCACATCATTGATTCCCTTCACTCTTCCATCAGGGAATTGGATTCTAACTCTTCCACAACCAACAATTTCCAAAGATGAATCACTTTCCAAGTACACCTTTCCACCATTGTATTCTTCATACTTCATGAACCAGTCTCTATGAGATGTCATATGGAAAGATGCTCTAGAATCAATTAGCTAGACATCATATGATGCCTGTTTTGCCAAAGCTGCAATGAAGGCATCTGCATCACTATGAGAAGAATCATTGCCAGAAGAGTTCTTATTCTTTTTCTCCTCCTTGCAATCCTTTCGAACATGACCAGGTTGCCCACAATTCTAGCATTTCACCATGGACTACTTGCCAGGAGACTTTGATCTCCCTCCTAATTTTGATATGGATTTCTTGTCTTTCTTCTTGCCTTTCTTCTTCAAGCTACCTCTGACAACAAGAGCCTCCTTTGCCATCTCAGAAGATTTTCTTCTCATCTCTTCTGACAACAAAGAAGAAACAACATCTTTTATCTTGAAAGTGGATGTCGTACTCCCAATAGCCATCACCGGATGATCCCAAGAATCTGGAAAAGAACATAGCAGCAGCATGTAGTGATATTCATCTTCAATCTTCACACCAATAGATGTTAACTGAGCAATCAACATTTTGAATGCATTCAAATGATCAACAACAAATCCTCCTTCCTACATTCTCAAAGAGTACAACTTCTTCCTCAAGAATAGCTTGTTCACCAAGGACTTGCCCTGATAAATAGATGCTAGTCTTTTCCAGAAGGAAGATGGAGTCTTTTCTTCATGCACATTCAGAAGAACTGAGTCTGCCAAATAGAGCCTTATCATCCCCTTAGAATTTCTATCTGCAAGATTCCAATCCTCTTGCTTCATGCCTTGAGGCATCGTTCTAGACACAACAAGCCATAGATCACGATCCACTAATAGATCTTCCATCTTGAGTTTCCACAACTCAAAATTTCTACCATTGAATTTATCTATTTCCATTTTCCCAGATGTGCTTGCCATCTTAATTTGTAACTAAACTATCAGACCTCTACCAGACTCCCACTGAAAAAGAATTGACACAAAAAAACCAACCCACTAATAAGGATAACAAAATTGGCCAGGCTCTGATACCACTTGTAAGGAAAGCAGAGGTGCGGAAGCAAATTTCCTAACATCAAAACTATAGGGAAGAATGTAGACAATACTTTTAATTTTCTAATTACAGTCCAATTAAGACACACATGAAAGATTTACATAAACATAGAAGATACTCAAAGACAATGAACAACAGATTTATGTGGGAAAACCCTTTCAGGAAAAAACACACCACACCAAGCTAAATCTCTTTGTATTATAGTAACAAACAATTACATACAATGCAGAGATACAACTCTCTAGTATCAGTTCACAGTAGCTTCATTCACTATTCAACCTCTTACAGAAATGCTCTCAACAATCCAATTTTTTGAACTTAGAATCGATCTACTTTTATCTTATCATATTCTGATTTTTATCTTCTGTTCATCCTTATCCACCATTACCAATCATAGAAAATTTCCTTTCGAGCAATTGATTTTTCTTTGCATGTAGCTCAGCTCCAATGTCATAGCTGATGCAAAAATCAAACCATCAACTATTTGAATTTTGCTTCCTCTGATTGGTCCATGAGATGCCACATAGGAAGGTCATATGGTCAAAGGAAACATTCAACTTTGTTGGCATGTCAGTGAGACACTAACTGTGTCTCTTCGATGCCACAAAGTCTTCATATCGATATCGACATAAGTCCCAACAGTTGGCAAGATGATATAACGAATGCCATGAGTCATACCAAATCCATCGAAATCCATTGCATTTCTATCGGCAAGAGATTCCTGCATTGAAAAGATGTTTTACCAATGCTCACAAGTCATATCGATTTCAACTTTGCCATTGGCAAGACTTTACTATTTTTCCAAGAGTTCTCATCGAGTCTCCTCAAGTTTCACCAATGCACCTGACAGTCGGCAAGACATTCATCTTTCACCGAGACTTCACTCTGAGCAAACAAGTCTTACCAATTTGGCAAGACTTTTGACTTTCACTAAGACCTTTCACTGAGCAACCAAGTCTTACTGAGTCAGAAAGACTTTTGTCTTTCGCCAAGACCTTAAACCGGCCAAACATGTCATACTGAAGCATCGAAGAGTCGGTGAGACGTATCACTTTCACCAAGACCTTATACCGAGGTTCTAAGTCATACCAAGCACCCAAATCACTAGTCGGCAAGACTTTGACTTTCGCCAAGACATCTCAGCGAACACAACATGTAATCCCAAAGACTATCGGTGAGACTCTCCAAGTCGCCAAGACTTCACACCAAAGTTTTTGTCACCATGAAGGCACCAAGTGAATACTCCCATCGGCGAGATCTTTCTTCATCGCCGAGACTTCTCCTCGAGACCTTTGTGTTACCTCGATAGCCATATTCTATCGGTGAGAGATTCTCCAGTCGTCGAGAGTTCTCCCTAAGCCATTTGTGTTACTCTGATGACCCGGTTGCTAGGAGTCTCCCTGACATCTGCTAGTCACCCGATATCAACTCGGTGAGATATTTCATATCAACAAGACTACATATCGACAAGCAACTCTCCCCGATAACTATGAGAACCATCAGTGAGAGAAACAATAATCAGTGAGAGATCTTTCTGAGTCTCCAAGACATAGTGATAGGTCTATTCGGCAAGATCGAAACCAAGTCACAGCGACTAGGTCATTTCAACAAGATTCATAATAGCTAGTCAGCCAGACATCAATAAGGTCACAACAACTTTTCCCTCTAGGAGTTACATGTCAGTATGGATTGAAGAAAATATTCCAACACTCCCACTCTCAATTATCTCTCACCCACTCCTATCTCCCTCCCCTCTACCCTTTACCTTCTACCCTCTACCCTCTATCTCTCTCCCACTCCCTCCCTCTATCTCTCTCACTAAATCCCTCTATCTATCTCCCCTCTTCCTATAACCCTAAACCCTAAACCCTTAAACCCTCTACCCTCCCTCCTACCACCTCTCCCTCTCTCAAGTCTCTCTCTCACACACTCACTCTCTATATATCTCTCTTCTTTACCCTTAAACCTAAACCCTAAACCCTAAACCCTTAACCCTTAAACTCTAAACCCTTAAACCCTCTATCCTCTATGCTTAACCCTGAAGCCTCTATCTCTCTCCCACTCCCACCCTCTCTCTCCGGGTCTCACCCTCCTACCCCTCTCCCTCTCCTGGGTCTCTCACTCGGTCCTATCTCTCCCCTATACCCTTAACCCTCTACCCTCTATCTCTCTCCCCTCTCCCTCTCTCTCTCTCACTCTCTCTCTTCTCTCTCTCCCTTCTACCTAAACCCTTAAACTCTAAACCCCAAAACCCTGCCCTCGCAACCCTCTACCCCTTATCTCTCCAACTCCCTCCATATTTCCCTCTCTCTCTCAGTCTCTCCCTCCTACCCCCTCTCCCTCTCTTAGGTCTCTCTCTCACTCACTCTTATCTCCCTCCCCTCTACCCAACCCTCTACCTTCTACCCTCTACCCTCTATCTCTCTTCCACTCCCTTTGTCTCTCTCCCCTTGACCCCCAAAACCCTTAACCCCTCTACCCTCTACTCTCTACCCTCTCCCTCTACCCTCTCTCTCTCAAGTCTCTCCTCCTACCCCTCTCTCCTCTCAGGTCTCTCACTCACTCACTCCATTTATGTCTCCTCCCTCTACCCTTAACCCTTAACCCTTAACCCTTAAACCCTAAACCCTTGAACCATCTACCCTCTACCCTTAACCCCACCTCCCTCTATCTCTCTCCCATTCCCTCCCTCTCTCTCTCTCTCCATCCTGCCCCTCTCCCTCTCTTAGGTCTCTCTCTCACTCCTATCTCCCTCCTCTACCTTAACCCTAAAGCTCTTAAACCATCTACCCTTAACTCCTTAATCCCTCCTCCCTCTATCTCTCTCCCACTCCCTCCCTTCTCTCTCTCAAGTCTCTTCATCCTACCCCATCTCCCTTCTTAGGTATCTCTCTCACTCACTCACTCCATATCTCTCACTCACTCACTCCATCTCACTCACTCTCCCACTTTCTCCCTCCCTCTCTCCCACTCTCTCCAACTCTCTCCCACTCTCTCCTAACCGCTCCCACCCTGTCCCACTCTCTATCACCCTCTTCCATTCTTCTAATCTCTCCCTCCCTCTCTCCAACTCTCTACCACCCTCTCCCACTCTCTCCCACCATCTCCCTCCCTCTCTCCCACTCTATCCCATTCTCCCACCCTCTCCAACCTTATCCCACTCTCTCAGGTCACTCTCTCACACACTCACTCCATCTATCTATCTCCCCTATACCCTTACATGAAACCCTAAACCATTATAACCCTCTACCATAAACCCTTAACCATTAAACCCTCTACCATAAACCTTTAACCCTTAAACCCTCTACTATCTACCATTAACCCTTAGGTCTATCTGTACACAAATTGAATATCTGATTTGTAGAACTAAAATCATACCATTACAAAACATCATAAATTTTTAGAATGAATCAAATATCAGATTATAATGGATATCGGATTTGTGCGCCATAGAAAAGCCCCATGTGGTTCATTTTGTGCATTCCAATGGACCCTACATTCTGTTTGCAGTTGGCAAACACACGGTTTTAGACAGGAAGGGACAAAGATCAACTTTTTGAACCATCTTCTATTGAAATTTGTCACAAGCAATGATTTTTTAGCATCTTTTATGAGGTATAATGGGGAGCAGCAGTCGTCAAAAGCAAAAAAGCAAGAGAAAGCTTCCAAAAGAAGAAATTGAAGCATATAGACAAAAAGATAGAGAAAGTCATAGGAAGAGAAGACAAGGTATGTTAAATATTGGTGAACCTAACCCCTATGGTCTTTCAAGCGAAGAGGAAATTGAAGATGTTCAAGGTGAAAATGTTGGAATTGAATATGTTGAACATAATATTCAAATTAGGAATGAAATTATTGAAATTGATAATGAAAATGTTCAAGGTGAAAATGTTTGATTTGAAGATGTTGAACATGATATTGAAATTGGGAATGAAAATATTGAAATTGATAATGAAAATGTTCAAGGTGAAAATGTTGGATTTGAAGATGTTGAACATGATATTGAAATTGGGAATGAAATTATTCAAATTGATATTGAAAATGTTCAAGGTGAAAATGATCGAAATGAAGATTTTGAACATAATATTGAAGCAAGTGTAAATATTGGAAGACCGAAAAAAATTCTATTATTGTCAAAAATATTTTTAATTCTCTCAAGTCTATTGGAAAAAATAACAAGGAAAAGGATAAGAGAGCTGCTTGAAGAGTCATTACAACTGCCCTAGTAAGCCATCAATTGAAAAAGGTTCACTTTATGAGACAAACTTGTATTCATTTTGAAATAAATCGTAAAACTTTGGATAGAGCTTACAAGAAGAGAAAGAATAGATGACCCTCTTCAAAATCATACATGGGATTTTTCTGAGAGGCTTCCACGTGTTGATAAGAAGCTAACCAATAATGTAAAGCAGGTAATTCAACAATTTTGGCATGATAAATCTAGAGTATCACCCAATGCAAAGGATGTTTTAAAGTTAAGAATTGGAAATTGAGACCGTACACCACATCCTAAACATTTCTTGGAATCAAGCCAAACATTGTTTTTCAAAAAAATTATTAAAACACATAAAAATATGGAAATCTCGCAAAGGACTTTGGATGGTTTGAAGCCATTTTATTGTGTGCCTCTTAAGATTCATAATACTTGTTGTTGCAAATACCATGTGGAGTTTTCAATGTACCATGAGCTATTATGCTATATCCATTCTACTTTGCATACTAATGAAATGTTGTAGGAGTGTGGTGCAATGCATCTTCCGAAATCATCAAGGGACTTGCTAGATCTATTTTTATGTTCTAGAGATGATGGTTTCTTTTTCTATAGAAATGATTGTTTAAATGCAAAGTGCTCACAATGTGGTGGCTTGTCAAAGTTTGTTCAATGTTTTCATGAGAGTTTCGAACATGAATTTGGAAAGAATCTTGTTGAGAAAAAGAGATATGAGATAGTCAAATATACATTGCAAAGTGGAGGTGAAGGTTCTAGATGTGAGTTGGTTACAAAAAATGCAGTGTTGCTGATTTTATTTCAGATTTTAAGGACAATATTTTCTACAAGTATGCAAGGCATAGTCATAGGTCTCAATGGTTGGATCAACAATTTAGGATGTGTAAGGACACTTTTCCGATTGGAACTATTATATCAGTGGTTGAATTTGCAGAAATCTACACATTGCAACCACAAAATGAGGTACAATCTTAGTATTGAAATTCCATTCAAATTGCTATTTTTGTCCACATAACATTTAAACATGCACCTGATAGTACAAAGGAGGATCGAAAGATAATAAGATAGTATCATTTTTATATGAGTGATGATAGATCTCACTCATTTGAGTATGTCCAACATTGTCTCAAGAATTTTTTTGAGTTCTTGCAGGAGCATGATATAGCATTGGGCTGACATCTAATTTGGTCAGATAATTGCACAGGTCAATTCAAGAATGCTCATATGTTTTATTGGTTGAGTAGAATGCATGTAGAGAGGGATATACCTCATATTTGGAGTTTTTTTGAAGCTAGATATGGGAAAGGGGAGCATGATGGAGTAGGAGCATGCGTAAAGAGAACTATAGTTAAGAAGCAATTGAGGATTTCAGGAGAAAAATTCAGCGATGCACGTTCTATAGTTGATTGGTGTAGTTCAGCATTGTCACAGGGAGGGACACTTGATTCAACAATGTGTAGATTCTTTTGGTTCATTGAGGAGGGTACAGTGGGAGGTAGATTATATTGTCATACAATCAAAGATTCTTCAAAGATGCATTCTTTTCGAAGCTCAGATGTAGGCACATGGACCATTTGGACATTAGAGTTGGCTTGTTTTTCTTAGAGTTGTATTCAGTGCGAGTGGGATCAATGCAAGTCAAGTGAGTGGGTGGATACATGGGTACCACAATATCTAAATCCTTTATCTCAAACAATATCCATGACAAATGACACAATGGAAAGTTCAGTTGATTACGACTTACTTTCAGATCTACTATAGCTAGGACATATTTTTGTAGTTGTTACACCATAGGGGAATGAAGAGAGATCAAACTATTAGCTCGATGTGTGCGGGTAAAGCATAAGATAACACAACTGATGGAAGATGATGATGGTTTCATGTATCCTACAGGTTCAGTTGTGGTTGCAGGAACTTGGTTGCAAACATACATGATTAGAAAGAATGGCATACTTGCATTTGAAGACTACAAGAAACACAAAACCATTCTCATGTATTCACATCTTGTTATAGCAATAAATGTTAAGTTGTTGAAGTATCATGCCAAACCAAAGAAAAAACAACTATGGACACTTAGTAATGTTGATCATGAATCAATATTGGATACTCTTAAGCAAAGAGATGACCCTTTAGGCACACTTGAATAGCATTTTCAAGAATGAAAGGTAGAATGTGTATGTTCATTATGATTAAGTTCATTAGTGTTCTTTATTTAATAATGATATTTTATACACTATTGCGATGTAGGTGTCTTTAATAGTGATATTTTGTATGCACTTTTTGTGATATTTTTGGCAAGATTGATCATGGACTTGCTGCAACAATAGCCAGCTTTGATCCTTTCGAAGAGGTATGCGTCTTTTATAGTTTGCATCACTAGCTCATCATCAATAAGGTTGTTTAGATTAATATAGATATGTTAGTCTAAGCATCTTTTCTATTGTGACAATATAGATTTCTCATTTTCCCACTTTTGTGATATTCCTGGCATGATTGATCATGGACTTGCTGCAACAATAGCCAGCTTTGATCCTTTCGAAGAGGTATGCATCTTTTATAGTTTGCATCACCAACTCATCATCATTCAGGTTGTTTAGATTAATATAGATATGTTAGTCTAAACATATTTTCTATTGTGACAATATAGATTTCTCATTTTCTGACTTTTGCAATATTCCTGGCATGATTGATCATGGACTTGCTACAACAATAGCCAGCTTTGATCCTTTTAGAGAGGTATGCAATAGATTACAACAATATAGATTGGTTATTCTAAGCATCTTTTATAGTTTGCATTACCATCTCATCATATTTTGTGTCATTTAGAATAATATAGATTGGTTATTCTAAGCTACCTTGATGGTTTGTACAAGTTCTTGTCAGTCCAGAAGGTGAACATACTACTATTGTTGAAGACTGTGCCCCGAATGCCTCTAATAGGAAAATTTTGTAAAATTTGAATTCTCAAACTAGAAACAATGTAAAACTGTCATAATTGTGTATGGGCATAATCTATACCCAATGATGTTTTTTGAAATATGGGCCAAATGTCTACAATTGTATAAAGGGTGTGTTTAAAATGTAAAGGGGTCTGTATTTTGGAAACTCATAGGTTTTGTAAAGGGGTCTACTTTTGTACTTAATCGAGCTACAACTAAAGGTTTTCTTCCTGGTTCTTTCTTGTCGGCATGCTTGTTTGAACCAAGTTTTGTAATATTTCCCATATATATAATAAATTATAGTGAATTTTTTAAATAAAATGAAGAGTTAAAGGTCCAAAATTGGTGGTTTTTTTCACTTGAAAACATAGTTTTTACCCTAGGATTTGCAAAAATATTTGAGATACTAGAAGTTTCTTTGTTTCTAAGCATATTGGGGCCTAAATAAAGGTTTCTAAGGTGGTGGAAAAGTCTGAAAGGTTGTGGAAGTGCTACATCCAATAAACCCTCAAGAATTACACTAAAAATAAGGGTTTTTTGATTTGACGGTTATAGGTCCATACAAATGGAATCCAATTGCATAATCTTTGTTTTCTTGGCAATTTATTTTCTTCCCCAAGGTTTCAGGGGTTTCTGTGGTGTTTGAAGGTATGTTGCTTTGCATTTTAGGGCTAATTGAGTAGCCTGTTCAAGGGTGAATGTATAGGAAGTCAACACTAGTCCAAAGGATTCTATGTTGTTTCTCATATATGTTGTGTAACTTGGATATGGGTGTTTGAATCAATCATGTGTTCCTTTGGTGTTTTGGAAAATTGTGGAGTAATTGGACAAAAATTAGTTTCTCACTATTACAAGGGTTTAAGGGGGTTAAAGAGGGAAATGTGTATTTAGTTGCTTGTCAAGTTTTAAGAGAGTTTTGGACTATCCAAAGAGGTCAGAATAATCTTCTTAGATGTCTCAAATAGGCATGTTGCAAAGAGTTTGTGATTGTGCCCTTGTGTCTGCATCAAATTTTCACCTAATTTGACACGGTCCAATGTAGCTCCGAGTGATTCGGTATATTTGGGTGCAAGATAGGACCATCCCTAGCATAAACATGCCCATATATATGTGTTGGAATAGTATGTTTGTTCGTACAAGTTGCGGAATGAAAGTTGCACTACTTTGCAACTTTTCCCTCCACTGAAAAGTCATCACCATAGGAAAATTCCTTTGAGATATAAAAACCCAAGAGAGGTTTTTGTAGATGGTCCCAACACGATCCCATAGTCTTGGACGGAGAATCTGTAAGCATCACGGTCTCCAAGAAATAGACCTTCAAATATTGCTTTCTTTTAGCACTTTGGACTCTTAAGGGAAATCGCTGGTCCAATGTAGCTTAGAGTGATTCAACATATTTAGGTGCAAGAGAGGACCATCCCTAGCATAAAAATACCCATCCGGATGTGTTGGAATAGTCCATTTGGTCGTACAAGTTGCGTAATGAAAGTTGCACCACTTTGCAACTTTACACTGCTTGCATTTGACAACTTTTCCCTCCACTGAAAAGTTATTACCATAGGAAAACACCTTTGAGATAGAAAAAATGAGGAAGGTTTTTGTAGATGGTACCAACATGATCCCATAGCCTCAGACAAAGATTATGTAAGCATCACGGTCTTCGAGAAATAGAACTTCAAAGATTGTTTCCTCTTAACACTTTGGACTCTTAAGGGAAATCGTCGGTCCAATGTAACTCAGAGTAATTCAACGTATTTGGGTGCAAGATAGGAGTATCCCTAGCATAAAATTACCATCCAGACATGTTGGAATAGTCTGTTTGGTCATACGAGTTGCGGAATGAAAGTTGCACCACTTTGTAACTTTTACACTGCTTGCATCTGACAACTTTTCCCTCTATTGAAAAGTCATCACCATAGGAAAATGCCTTCGAGATAGAAAAAAATAAGAGAGGTTTTTTTAGATGGTCTCAACATGATCCCATAGCCTCAAATGGAGAGTCTATAAGCATCACAGTCTCCAAGAAATAGACCTTCAAAAATTGTTGTCTTTTAGCACTTTGGACTCTTAAGGGAAATTGTTGGTCTAATGTAGCTCAGAGTGATTCAACATATTTGGGTGCAAGAGAGGACCATCCCTAGCATAAATGTACCCATCCGGATGTGTTAGAACAATCTGTTTGGTCGTACGAGTTGCGGAATGAAAGTTGCACCACTTTGCAACTTTACACTACTTGCATCTGACAACTTTTCCCTCCACTAAAAAGTCATCACCATAGGAAAACGCCTTCAAGATAGCAAAAAATGAGAGAATTTTTTTAGATGGTCCTAACATGATCCCATAGCCTCATACAAAGAGTCTGTAAGTATCATGGTATCTAAGAAATAGACCTTCAAAGATTGCTAACTTTTAGCACTTTGGATCCTTAAGGGAAATTGCTGGTCCAATGTAGCTCAGAGTGATTAGGCGTATTTGGGTGCAAGAGAGGACCATCCCTAGCATAAACGTACCCATCTAGATGTGTTGGAACAGTCCGTTTGGTTGTACGAGTTGCGGAATGAAAGTTGTACCACTTTGCAACTTTACACTGCTTGCATCTGGCAACTTTTCCCTCCACTGAAAAGTTATCACCACAAGAAAACGCTTTCAAGATAGCAAAAACTTAGAGATGTTTTTGTATATGGTCCCAACATGATCCCATAGCCTCAAACAGAGAGTCTGTAAGCATCACGGTCTCCAAGAAATAAACCTTCAAAAATTGCTGACTTTTAGCACTTTCGACTCAAGGGAAATCGCCGGTCCAATGTAGCTCAGAGTGATTCGGCGTATTTGGGTGCAAGAGAGGACTATCCCTAGCGTAAACGTACCCATATGGATGTGTTGGAACAGTCTGTTTGGTCGTACGAGTTGTGGAATAAAAGTTACACTGATGAGCTCAAAATATGCTCATAATTTAAATATTATGATGTATTTTTAATACCCTTACTCTTATTACTGATGGTTGTTTTAACTCTTTGATTAAAGGATTTTTATCTAAAATTGGGTAGTATCCTGTAGCAACACATTCTTATATTCTTGTAGCTTAACATCTCTATGTGTTTGTATTAATTGCCCTGTTTGACCCCCTGAATGACTGATATAATGCATGTGGGTTTTGGATAATGAAATGGATTTAATATGTGATTAATGAATGTGTATCGTGTTATTTTCCACGCGTGTTTTCTTTCGCTTCTGTCACCATGTGCATCGCAGGTTGTTGAAGGAAGCATGAACGAGTCAAAGCACAACAGATCTCAGCCTTGCAGTAAAGTCCATTTCCAGCACGACATAAAGAAAGTTGTTCCAACAAAGACTCTCTGATCAGGTCATTGGGAGGAAATATAAATGATCATTAATCTAGGAAGAGTGGAATACTAAATTCTCTCTGAATTGTGTTGAGTAGATATGCCTTCATTTATGAGAAGTTTGTTCCTCAGTTTTAGGATGCATTTATGTCCACGTCTTTCTCTATTAGAGTTAGGTAGTTTTTTTCTTTTCTAAAATAAATAAGTGTTCCTCATGCATGAGTGGAAAACAAAGTGTATTAAAGTTAGCATTATAATGAGAAACGGTGTTTTGTGTTAGTTTTCTTACAAGTAGAACAATCAATGTATATGATTCCAAATTTATGAATAAAAGCTGATGAAGTTTTGAGTTCAATTCTTGCATAAATTGGTTGATGCTTGCTAAGGGGGCCCACTTAGTGAGTATTTTTAGTTAGTTATTCATCTCCTATTTATTATAAGTTAGATTTCATTCATGAAGGTTTCAACGCAAACTCAGTCTTATATTGTTCCTGCAGCATCGGGAATCCATCCCTATGTTTGTTCCTGCAACTTAAGGCCAATTCATAGTTTGTTTCTTAGTGCACATACAGTGCACTAAGAAACAAACTATGAATTGTCCTTAAGTTGCAGGAACAAACATAGGGATAGATTCCCTATGTTTGTTCTTAGTGCACATACAGTGCCACTCCATTTCAAGTATACATTCCCTAGTTTGACAATGTAAATGAACGACCATAAGAAGATGTTAGTCACCTACTGGATTGTCCAATTCCCAATTTAGGATTTTCCATGACTTTTATATCCTTTTGTGGAATCGACCAATTTTTGGCACCATTACCTAGGATGGTGTCAAGCTAAGAACCTATCATAGTCATTGTTAGTAGTAGTTTAATGTGTTTATTCAAGAATTTTCAAATTCCTTCAATTTATGGTTAATTCTATTGCATGCATAGAAGAAGAGATGCTCTGGGAAAATTCCTCCCTAACCTTCCATTCATTGATAACAATTTTGAACCAACTTATAATCTATTTGAGGAAGGGGGAGACCAAGATATCAATCTATTTGCTGAAAACCTGCTTGCTGAATTGCCATTTTCCCCAACTGACGAAGAACCTCAAGAAAATCCATTTTCTTTGATACTCCATCAAGGAAATATGGCACGTAATCCACCTAATCAACCTTCTGCTTTTGAATTCCCCATCATTGCTCAAAAAGATAATGATAACCTTAAAAATATTCCTTCTTAATTACTTCCCAAGTTCTATGGACTAGTTACAAAGGACCCAGACACTTTCTTGTTTGATTTTGACATCATCAGTCACAGCTATGATTACACTTCAGATGCTCACAGGCTAAAGTTGTTTCCTGCTACTTTGAAGGAGGGAGCTCTTAGATGGTTTATGAGTTTGCGAAGGGATGTTGTTGATAGTTGGGAAGCTATGAAAATAAAATTTCTTGAGAAATACAAGGAATATTGTAAGATTGGTAGTAAGGGTGATGATATATTCAAAATTCAACAAAAAGAGGATGAAAGCCTGGAAGACTATATCTCAAGATTCTTATTTTCCCTGAAAAAGAATTCAGACCATACTCTCAATGAAGAATCTCAGAAACTACTTTTTCTAAGGGGAATCAGTGACACCTATATAGATGCCCTGGATCTGATGGGAGGAGGAGATATAACCCAAGTTCCTCAGGATGATATCAAGAAAATATGTCGCAACTACTCTCAATTAGTTGTTAAGAAGGGTAGAGGTCATCAAGCCATAATGGGAAAGTCTTCTACTAATGGAGTTTCATAGATGGAGATCACGCATTTGTTGTCTAATTTCAAGTAGGATATCATAAACAAAATGGCTACACAGTTGGATACTATGCAAGCTCAGAAGAAACATGAGGAAGCTGAAGCAATATTGGTTGAGTTTTTTCCACATTGCAGAAAAAAGAAACATGACTGCAGATGTAAGATGGTGGCTAACTTGGAGGCTAATCAATTACCTACTGATTTTAAGATAGTGGAGGATGATGATGACCAAGTATTCTTCATTGCACAAAGGTGACCATGGTATCAAAGACAAGGTATGCCTCAAGACCCTTTAACTTTTGGTAATCCTTATTCTAATTACAATAACCAATGGCAACCTACATATGGCCCATCACCACCTTGGAATACTTCTCAACCACACTGGCCTAACTATCAGGGTCCTCAATGGAAATCTCCTCAAGGAGGTTGGTAGCAGCCACAAGGACAATGGACTCCACCCCAAGGTAATTGGAAGCAGAATCCTTAATGGAGAGGTTATCAGCAGTGGTAGAACTAATCCCCTAGATCCCTATAGCTTTAGTAGCCACAACCTCTGACCCTCATGCCACCTCCTACAACACTTGTAACAAATACTAGCCCTCCAAAACTAATTCCCATGCCTGCTCAACCATTGCCAAATCCTAATAATAAGCAACAACAACAACACCAACCTATGTATTTTGTAGAAGCCAATCAATATCCAGCTTATGCCTTGAATATTAATGATATCCATCTCAAGTCTGGAACCACTCTCCCTGCTCCACAACCTCCTGTAATTACAAAGATTCTAGACTCTGCCTCTGAACAACCTACTGATCCTATAGAACATATACATGTAACAGATACTGTCTCTAAGGAGCCTGTCCTGCAGCATTAGGCCAAACCGCCTTTTCCTCAGAGATTGCAAATTACTACATCCAATTCTATGGAACAGCCTACCTTTGATATTTTGGATCAGCTGAAGAATGTACACATTCAAATTCTCCTTTTTCAAACCATTAAAGATGTCCCAATTTATGGAAAATCCATTAAGGAGGCTTGTTTAAATAAACCAGGAAGAAAGAAAAAGGATCCCCAAACTATCCATGTTCTAGGATAGTTGGCAAATTTTATATTAAGGAAGGTAGTCATTCTAAAATATACTGACCCTAGGAGTCTTGTGGTAAAAATAAATATTAATGGCCAAATAGTAAAGAATGTTTTGATTGACCTTGGTGCAACAATTAATATAATGACCAAGCATACTATGGAGTATTTGAATATCCTAACCATTCAATCTACATCTACTGTCCTGTAGCTTCCTGATAGTTCCACAGTAACACCAGATGGAGTGGTGGAAGATGTCATTGTCATCCTTGAGCAAATTTTTTCTTTGAATAGTGAGAAGTGCTTTATGATGATGCAAGAGGGAATTGTTTTAGGCCATCATATCTCTCAAGCAAGAATTCAAGTTGATCATGCAAAAATAGAAGTCATTCTAACTTTGCAAACACTTATGAAACAAAAGGATGTTAGAAGCTTCCTAGGAGATGCTAGATATTATAGAAGATTTATCAAATATTTCAGCAAAATAGCCAGTCCATTATATGCCTTATTGACTAAGGATTCTGAATTTAACTGGACCGAGGCTTGTGACAAATCTTTCCTGGAGCTTAAGAACTTACTTACTCAGGCACCTATTCTTCAAGGACCGAAGTGGAGTCTGCCATTTCATAAACACACAGATGCTTCTAATTATGCCATAGGGGCAGTTTTAGGATAGAAAGAGAATTTCATAGAGCATGCCATATATTTCATTAGCAAAAAATTTCAAGGCCCCGAATTAAACTATACTGTCACAGAGAAAGAATTGCTAGTAGTTGTGTATGCCCTGAATAAGTTTAGACATTATGTCACTGGTCACCAAATATTTGTCCATATAGATCATGCAGCAATAAGGTACCTCATGAATAAGTCTGCCATATCTGGAAGATTAGCAAGATGGCTCCTATTATTGTAGGAATTCGATATCACAGTTGTTGATAAGCTATGTCGGGCTAATGTGGTGGCCGATTTCTTGTCAAGAATTCAAACAACTACACCTGCCACCCTTGAGGTAATTGATGTTAGCTTTCCCGATAGCAAAAACTAAGAGAGGTTTTTGTAGATCGTCCCAACACAATCCCATAGCCTTGGACAGAAAGTCTGTAATCATCACGGTCTTCAAGAAATATCCCTTCAAAGATTGTTTCCTTTTAGCACTTTGACTCTTAAGGGAAACTAGTGGGAAACATAGTTAACTTCTTCACAAACTTGGTTTGAAGTAATTTCATTCTTTTTTCTGCATTTAAAATGGAGTTTTAATCCTTCCACCTTAAAAGTTACCTCTAAATAACTTCAAACACCTTAACTACCTCATTCTTATTCATTTGTTTTACAAACAAGCATTTTCATTCCAAGAGGCCGAGCTTTGATTTTTGCTTGTTGAATTGAATGCGGACTGTGACACAACTTTCTTTTTTCTAAAATTGTTGAACATCATTGAAATAAGAATTTATCACACATCTACAGAGAAACAAAGGAGTACGACAAACTAAAACACATTACACTTCGGTTCTCACTTACTTGGTGTACTCTTCAACATCTCTCTTCTCTAAAAGAAACCTCTAAATCACTTCAAACACCTTAACTACCCTAAAACCGACCTCTAAATCACTTCAAACACCTTAACTATAACATTATTATTCATTTTTTTTGAAAAAAAGAATTTTCATTCCAAGAGGCTAAGCTTTCATTTTTGCTTTCAAAGAAAAATCTTCCTTGCCACTATTACACTGCATAGGTAAAATAGGCTTTGTATTGTCCAAACCTATATTAAGCTACCACTCTCAAGAACAATGTAACAATGATACAAAATCACTTTGAGATTGTAAGAAGACATCTAATAAATCTTGAGTGTACTAAAAGAATTCTGATGATTTTTGAAGAATGTTGATAACTCTACTCAGTTGTCTTATTTTTTCAGTATCATACAAATTGAACCCTTGCATCAATAGAATTTGTATATCAAGCTACCACAATTCAAGTTTCAATGATGAATATTTATCATGCATGTTTTAAATAACTTCAAACACCTTAACTACCTCATTCTTATTCATTTTTTTTGCAAACAATATTTTTCATTCCAAGAGGCTGAGCTTTCATTTTTGCTTGTTGGATTGAATGCGGACCGTGACACAACTTTCTTTTTTCTAAAATTTTTCATCATCATTGAACTAAGACCAATGTAACAATGATACAATATAACATTTGAGACTGCAAGAAGACATCAAAATGGCTAGTTTACTAAAATAATTCTTATGATTTTTGAAGAATGCTGATAACTCTACTTAGTTGGCTTATTTTCTCAATATCATACAAATTGAAACCTAGCATCAATTGACTCTATATATCAAGCTACCACAATTCAAGTTTCAATGATGAATATTTATCATGCATGTTTTAAATGACATTCAAGTTTATAGTGGTTTTTTTGTTTATATGATGTTATGCGATATTCTAATCATAATTCATGCTTCAAGGTTGTATATATATTATTTTTACCTGTTTTCTCCATTGTTCAGCCCCTACACTGCAAGTAAATGGCTGCATAGCATGTGGAATGAGGGGGCAGCAAGCCTGAGACCCCTTTAAAGTTTGTTGGATTGCTTTCTTTTTATTTTTTGAGAGTTTTGTGCCAAGTTTCCTCAAAGAAATGTGGTCTCATAGAATTCCATGACAAGCTAATGCAATTGATAGCTACTCCTAGTTATTAGTTATGTAATGTGAAGTAATTGCATAACTACTTAGGTTGACTTTGTAAAAACCATATTGTTATTGAAATTTTTTCATCTATTAGCATCTAGTTGTTACTTATGCAATGTGAAATAATGCTTTGAGTTTGAAAGATGTGCAATGCAATGTAATCAACAATATGAATATAAACTACATAATATTTAACCATTCTTTTTATGCTATTGTACATTGATATTTAACCATTGCTCACTTGATTAAATTTTCAAAGAGTTTAATCATGCACATGAGGAGGAAATTAAATTTCGATTGTCAACTTCTATATATATCAAATTATCCAATAATCAAGTGTATGTCCATATACAAAAATGGCATCAATGCCAACTCAAACAAAGTTTTAAAATATGTGGCATATGCCATCTCGGTATCTATTCAAAATTTACATGCCAAAATATCTATCTCATCCTAAACTACTGGTGGATCATCAAAATGGAGCCTCTTTGAAGCACTCATTGGCTTTGAAGGTAGCTACACAAGAAAAAGTTAAACCAAAATTGAGATTAGTTATACTATATAATTTAAAATCAAATAATTAACATAAAAATCAATACACATTGAATTATAATTGAACTCTAAAATTGAAATCTTGATTACTTGAAATATACGTCTCTTTGAAGGGTCAGGAGTCCTAGAATAAAACCCTCTCAAAGAACTAACCAAACCAACTTTTGTAACGTCAATCTATATATGTGAACAAAAACATGAAATTGATCCAAGTTAGCATAGAATTGTCAGTAATAAGAACATATTTACCAAGCATAAAATAAAACAAACACATACCTCTTTAGGTTGATATTTTTTTGTATCTCCTTTAGGTGTCTCAAAACCTCCCCCTTGAGGTGTTTCAACACCTCCTCCTTCAGGTGTTCAAATACCTACTCCTTCGGGTGTTGTGGCACTTATCAAAAATGATGTATAGTTCACAACTGCCTGTACATAAAGATGACAAGTACATATGAAACTACGAATCTATGTCAATGTATGCATAATCAATAAAAGATCTTATAAATTTTAATTCAATCAAATTTGAGTTCAATTACCTTTCCCTTATCTAACACTATGCCTCCATAGTCTAGAGAGTGTCGCACCTCGCTCACACTATGTGTTTCCTACAAGCAGAGAATAAGATAAACATATAAGTTAATATATAATTTCATTATTGACAATTCAAATGACAAGCAAACATATAATAAGAAAATGTAAATGAGTGAGTGCAAAAATACATACTATGTGTGTGTCGATGCCAAATGAAATGGACCTAAGGGTGCTATCAGTCACCTGTGTGAGCTCCTCCTCAGACATTAATTGTTAAATAGATGATGTAAATAAATATTAGTACTTGATATTATCTCTTATTAATATTCATTTAAAAAAAAATTCAAGTTATGAATTTACACCTTAAATGTTACCTGTGTAACTACTCCAATGTCCACCTCTCTAGTAGGAGAGGACTCTGTAGGGTGTGCTCCACTCCTCTGTGTGATCTTCTATAATCTCCACATCCTGGATGTCATAATCAGAAGTGTCTAATGGATGCTCAGGGGGCTGTACAATAGGACCCGAGCATATTTGTTGGCACGAATTGCAAATATGTGGCACAAAAATATGTGGACCTGAGGAGGATGATGCAGAAGCACTGGACCCATTGCCAAGATCACTAGACAGTGGCTGAGCTACTGAAGAAGCATGGGAAACAAAAAGACCACTCAAAAAGTGAATGGCCTAGATAGTTTGTGTGGCTGCATCCTCCGTAATATCTGGATGTTGTACTGTTGGTGGCAGAGGAAGGGGAGGATGGGGAACATGTGGGCGCCTGACTACTCTAGTTGACCCTGGCCTATCCTAAGGCATACCTCTACCAATGCCCTGCAAGGGTTTAATGTCAAAGTAATTGAAATGATGCCCTATCAAAAACACAACATATAATTTTTTAATAAAGTAAAAAGGTACATCAAAATTATTGTTGGGCGGTTTATAAAAAACCATACACCAATAATCCAAAAAGTTATCTACTATGCCCCTATGCGTGCACTATTTTATAGAAAGTTTTGGTTTGTTAACATTAACTTACAAACCGGTGCTGGGGTTAATAAATAAAGAGGCTATTTGGGATTTTGTTATTTGGAGATCTTTCACATCATCATCAGACAATCCACATGCATAATATTCCTTCATGGTTTCTCGCCACAAATGGAAGGCATTATGTTGGGTGGAGAGGGTTTCTACATTTGTAATTATTCCTGTCAATGTGTTTGACATATGGGATAATCGAGGGATTTTCAAGTATAAACATCACAAATGCCCCTCAATTGCTCTAGTTTTTCAATAATTAAGTCTTCAATTGATGGCTACAGAGGTGGTGAAGCATTTGGTATTTCTACATTTTGATTCTAAGCTAGTGGATTTTCATTCTCAATTGGTGGAATTTGTGCATTCTCATTCTCGACAGACATAATGCCTGATTAAAGTTAAAAAATAATTAATCTAAAATTAGAGAATATAAATGAAACACTATTTTTAAATCAAAGTCCATTAAAAAAAAACATTTTTTTTATGAAAATCCATTCTAAACTCAATTGTTTCTTAAAAATTCAATCAAAAACCCTATTTTGAAAAAAAATCCACAAAAACATTTTTTTTTTTATTTTTTTTATCAAAATCCATTCTAAATTCAAAGTTTTCATAAAAATTCAATAAAAACCCTATTGTGAAAAAAAATCCACAAAAACATTCATTTTTTTATCAAAATCCATTCTAAACTAAATTTTTTCACAAAAATTCAATCAAAACCCTATTTTTAAAAAAAATCCACAAAAAACCATATGAAATTATTCAAATCTAAATCAAAATTGAATCAAATCAAATAAAAATTAAAAAAAACTTACCTTGCCAAATATGATTTTTCCCAAATCGGATATTTGTTACGTGAAGAAGCAATGCACTGTGTGCCCGTGAGTTCTTCAATGTCAAATAACTTCAAAACAACGACTGCATTTTTTTATATATGCTTTTTGCAAATCAGATGTCCAATTTGAATTGGATATCCGATTTGTAAAACTAGGTTTGGTGTTTGGTATGGTACCACCTGAACCTAAAAAAAGTCAACACGTTCTTTTCATGTTTTTCAGTTGATGAAAGACGTGTTTTTTTCCTCATTGCCACTTTTTGGCCCACCATGATCTTTAGCATACCCTCCTTATACCTTGAAAGGGTCAAATTTATGATGGTTCATGGGTTTAGGAGCATGAACAATTGGAACTTTGCAGCAAATGGAAATTAAGTTCTTGGATAAATACCAAGATTACTGTCGAGTAAGAGATAGGAAGGAGGAATTGTTTTGAATAAGACAAATGTAGGACAAAAGTCTAGAGGATTATGCTGATAAATTCCAATTTGTGCATCAAAGGTGTACTGATGGGTTGGATAATGAAATTAGTAAAAACATTTTTGAGAGGAATTGATGATGAGTCAAGAGATTCTTTGAATCTAATGGGGAAGAGATACATTAACAATCTTTCCTTGGATGATATTATTAAAATATGTCAAAACTAATCTAGAACTAGGGTAGGAACAAGAAACTTTAGAAGAAACAAGGCTCATACTACTCATGTGTCAAAAGTAATGGAGGAATTAGCAAACATGACTGATTTACTTCTTCATCTCAACATGTAGGGAGATAAGAAGAACAGTAAACCTTTGTCTATTTATTGTTCCATGAGTAGGGGAAAACACCTTTTAAGAGAATTTCCATTGAATCAAGTTGATATCTGTGAGATTTGTGAGAAACAACACTCAACAAGTTCCTGTGATCTTTTGGATGGAATTAAGAGCAATCTAAAGAAACCACCTATTATAGAAGAAGAGTTTAATTATGTCAACCAGAGACCTCAAAACACATGATACAATGCTAATCAAAGATAGTATGTTCTACATCTAACTAGAATCAGAACCCTTGGAAAAAGAAAAACCAATGGAACCCTCAATATCAAAAACAACCACCACCTACATATTGGGGTCAACCTAAATAGATGAATCTCTAATGGAACCAGTCATAATGGAAAGCTAATCAGTAGCCACAGTGGCAGTCAAATCAACCCCCATGGCAAAAAAATTAGATGCAGTTCCAACCTTGGAAAAATTAGGGGCAAAAATGTCCCTAGGGACAAAAATCTCTAGCAATAAATGCCCCTAATCCTACTAATGACCAAGGAACCCAACCTCAATTTCCATCTCAACCAGCTGCAAATCTGAGAAATAACCATAATGATGCAAATCCCCCTAATTTGAATGTTATTGATGCTAATGATATTCAATTGAGAAATTGAACTGTTCAATCTAACCTAGCAAAAAAAGGTTCAAGAAGGTAGGGAAGATAATGAGAATTTAGTAGAGAAACACAACTTTGAGGAAGAATAATATGTCAATCAGGAACCTTACCCTGAGAGATTTAAGGAAGAAAAATTTACTCCTCAAATCTCTCAACCCAATTACATGAATGTCATCGATTCTCAACTTCTTCATGATTTGAAGAATATTAGCACTGAAATACCACTATTACAGGCCATTAAAGACATACTAGAGATAAATTAGTTAGTCAAATCCATTTGCATGAAAAATTTAGGGAGGAAAAATAAATTACCTTTCACAATTCAAATAGGGACAAAACTCACTGATGTGCTATCAAGAAGATTGCTTCCACAAAAATATAATGATCTGGGTAGTCCTATAATAACTATGAGTATTAATGGAAAAGAGATATCAAATATTCTATTGATTTGGGAGCTACCATAAATGGTATCACATTTGATACTATCAAAATGCTGGGAATGACAACTATTTAGCCAACAACAACTATTTTATAGTTAGCTAACCAATCTACTACCAAACTTGAAGGTATAATAGAAGAAATCATGGTCACCATCAACAAATGGGATTATCCAGTTGACTTTTTGGTTCTTAAAGCTAGAAAGAAATATTTTGGTTATCCAATCATCTTAGGAAGACCATGGTTGGCTACTACTACTGCCTTATCGATTGTAGATATGGAAGTATGATTATTTCAAATGGTCAAAAGAAAAAGGATTGTCACTCTATCCACTAGCACAACCACCAATTCAACCATACACTCAACTATGGGTTGATGAATATTTAGAATCAAAAGGTGATGGAATTGTTGAGTTAGCTATGGTTACCTTGGTTGAACATATTGAGGAGTGTGAAGAACAAGAGTTTACTCTTGAAAAAAATACTCCAATTGAGAAAGGAAAAATTCAAGCAACATTTCTTCAGCAACACTCTTGTCCTCTAGATTCAACATATAGAACTAAAGAAATTCAAGTAGCTGGAGATAAACCTATCAACATTAATTCCTTTATCCCCAACACATGAGAAAGAATTGAAGGATATTTTAGAAAAAAACACTGAATATTTTTCTTGGGAATACACGGATATGAGAGGAATTTATCTTTCAATTTGTAGTCATCACATATACATCGAAGATGTAAGACAAATCAGACAAGGTCAAAGGTGGATCAATCCTATTCTTTGTGACATTGTTAAAAGAGAAATAGAAGAGCTACTCAAAGTTGGATTCATTTACCCAATATTTGATAGTCAGTGGGTTTCTCCATTAGTTATTGTACAAAACAAAAATGGTAAATGGCATGTCTACATAGATTATAGAGAATTAAATAAAGCAACAAAAAAGGACCAACAAAAAAGGACCATTTCCCATTGCCATTCATTGACCAAGTAATTGATAACTTAGCGGGAAGCAATTATTTCTCTTTTCTTGATGGATTTAGTGGGTACAATCAAATCCAAGTAGCCCTTGAAGATCAAGAAAAAAATACTTTTACCTATCCTTGGGGTACATACACTTATACAGTTTTACCATTTGGATTCTGTAACGCGCCTGCCACTTTTCAAAGAGCAGTTCTTGCTATCTTTGTAGATTTCACCACTACGTGTGTTGAAGTATACATGGATGAATTTATTGTTCATGCAAAAAAAATTGAGGAGGCCCTTGAAAAATTAGAATTTTTTTTGCAATGATGTAAATATCACAAGTTGTCCTTAAATCATGAAAAAAATTCAATAATGATGACAGGGGGTATTGTTCTAGGAAATCACATCTCAAAAGAGGGGATAAAGGTAGATCCTAAGAAAGTTGAGATCATACAAAATATTGAAATCCCTCAGAACCAAACTGGTATTCAAAGTTTTCTTAGGCATGTTGGATATTATAGAATATTTATAGAAGTATTTAGTAAAATTGTTGGACCCTTGTTCACATTACTCAAGAAAGAAGAGGAGTTTGTATGGATAGAAGATTGTCAAAAATATTTTGAGACAATTAAAATAGCTTTAACAACTCCAATTATTAAAGGACCTGTTTGGTGAGAACCATTCCAAATACATGTTGATGCATCCAATTTGGCTATTGGAGTAGTATTAGGACAAAAATATGACAATGATGTCATGCATGCAATTTATTATGTTAGCAAAAATCTAAAATCATATTGAAAGAAATTATACAACATAAAATAAATTTTTAGCTATAGTATATGCAATAAACAAATTCAGGCATTATATTACAAGGTATAAAGTTTATGTACATACAAACCATGTTGCAATTAGATATTTGATGAGAAAAGTTGTAGTAGGTGGATGCATTATTAGATGGTTATTGTTGTTGCGGGAATTTGATGTTACTATGATAGATAAGCCTGGAAAGGATAATGTTGTTGTTGACTTCCTTTCCAGAATTATTTTGTAGGATGATCAAGAACTAGTGTATGAAAAAATTCTAGATGAACATTTATTTGCAATCTCAGTTCATCCACCATGGTTTTTCGATTTGGAAAATTACCTTGTAACAGGGAAGTTTCGAAGTCACTTCAATCATAAACAAAAAATGAGGTTAATTCGTGAAAGTTCCAGATTTCGGTGGATTAATGGTATTTTATTTAAATTATGCCCTGATCCTATTCTTTGCAGATGTGTAGCTGAGTTAGATGTCTATGATGTAGTACACACTTTCCATCATGAACTTGAAGGAGGACACTATTAGGTGGTAAGAACAATTCATAAAATCCTAGGAGCTGGTTACTATTGGCTATCAATGACAAAGGATGCTACATTCTTTGTTGAACACTGTGATGAATGTTAGAGGATGAGAAGACCCACCCCAACAATGGAGATGCCATTTCAGCCACAAATAGCTCTAGAACCATTGGAAAAATGGGAAATCAACTTTGTGGGACTTGTTGATCCACCCTCAAAAGGGTAGAATTACATAATTTTTTGTACTAATTATGCAAAAAAATGGGTTGAGGTGAAAGCATTACCAACAGGAAGAGAGCATAAAGTTGCATATTTTCTATACAAGCAAATTCTTTAGAGATTTGGTGCACTGAGAGAAATTTTTTTAGAACAAGGTCCATAGTTTGTATTAGTAATGATGGAAGCCTTTTTGCAGAGATATTAGATGACCCATAAGAAATATTTGCCATATCACCCTCAGGTGAATGGACAAGTTGAAGTCACTAACTGAGAATTGGAGAACTACATCTTGATAAGACTATTTCTTAAGGAAAACAGATTGGAAAGAGAGGTTAGATGAGGCAATATGGGTAGATAATACCACATGGAAAACAACAATTGGATTTTCTCCATATGAACTTGTGTATGGAAAAAAACTAGTCATGCCAATAGAATTTGAATTAAGAACACTGAAAACTGTAGTAGAAGTTGGAATTGATTTACTAGAGTCTGAGAAAAGTATAATTGTGTAGCTCAACAGACTTGATGAGATGAGAATGGAGGTTCTTCAGCATATAGAGGTAGTTCAGAAGTAAAGAAAGGAATGGCACAATAAGCATATTATGTCTAGACAGTTTGAGGAAGGAGATTGGGCATTATTATTTGACTCCATATTTGAAGAGTTTAAAGGGAAATTCCATACAAGATGGTTAGGATCCTATGTGATAGATCAGGTATTTGAAAATGGAGTTGTTCAATTAGTGCCAATTGATGTAGAAAAGAGAGTTATGCTAGTTAATGATCATCGATTAAAAACATATCATAAGCTGTCATCAAAGGAGGAATTTTTAGATGATCTACAACAAAAAAATTGAACATTTTCTCATGGAAGATATTTCTTCCATGAGAGAAGATCTTTGAACCTTTGAAGAAGGCATGAATAAACAAGATAAATTGAAAACCAATAAATGGTGGTTTACCTTGAGAAAAATGGAAGTAAATTGAAAACCAGTAAATGGTGGTTTGCTTTCGAAAGAAAAAAAGATAATTGGAAACCAACAATGGTGGCCTATCTAAGTTAACTCTTGAAATCTCTTGAAGGCTCTTGAAGAACTCCTAAAGGCTCCTGAAGATCCTGAAGGAAGAAGACTCTAAAGACTTTGTTTGGCTCGATAGCTCCTAAAGAATCCTAAAGTCCCAAAACTCCTGAGACCTCCTAAAGGCTCCTAAAGAACTCCTGAAGGATCCTAGAGATCTCAAAGGATTACAATAAATAAGGTTTGCATTTAATGTGAATGTTATTCTAAAAAATTATTTACTAAAGTAGTTAGATTAATGTAAAATAGGTAAATAATTATAAGTTTAGACATCTCTGCCATATTGTTATTAATAACATTAATAAATAACTTTTAATCATTTCAAAAAGTGGTAGGAAAATTGATAACAGGTATGATGTGACATTGAATGATGTTAGTAATAATTACAGATTGTTGAGATCCACCTATCTTTTCAAAATCTTTCCAAATTCATGCTAACATGTGTAAAAGACACCACCAACTTTGTGAATTAAATTGCAACTATAATTTGTGGCATGTGAATCATACGAAGTAGTAAGGTAAGTTAATGCAAGGAATTAATGACACATCTTGTCATTTTTATTTTTTGAAGAGATGGTTGCTCCAAAAATAAAGAAAGATCATTATGAATATTGCTAAGCAATTCAGTCCACCAAGTTGAATTCTGCCATTGTTGATAGGAAGAAATGAGAAACACGAGGAAAGTAGAGCCATAAAGCTTCATTCTTGATTCTGAAACAAAGAGATTGTTGAAGGAAGCTAGATGGCAAGATTTTATAATGAAATATGAAGGTTTTCAGCAAGAAATTATAGAGGAATTCATGAGAGATTTTCATGTAAATGTCACTAGAGTAAGGGGAGAAATCATTGGAGTCACTCTAGAAATAATAAGTGAAATTTCAAGAATTCCAACTGAGGGAAAACTAGTCAACAAAGGCCAAGTAAAGTTTGATGAATTGGTGGCTGTATTTCACCAAGAACTAGAAACAAGTCCTCAAATTATTATGCATAAGGGAGACCAATGTGAAATAGCTCGTCATAGTTTGGAAAAGCTAAGGAGAATTGCAACAACATGGGTCATGAAATTCTTCACCTGTGAGGGACAATACATCACTATATTAGGTTCAAGAATGCATTTATTGATACATTTGAGGTATGGGAAAACAAAACCCTTAACTAGAGTAAATCTGCCAGTATTTTTGTTCCAACAAATTGCTTCCATGATTTTCAAGGTAATTTCTAGAGGGGAGTCTTCCATTAAATACCATGGGTTAATTCATCTAATAATTAAGCATCATTTCTTAAAGAAAGAGTCTGGGAAATAGGGTTGGATAAAAATTTTGTCCACACCCATAGAAATAAAAAAGGGAAACCCACAAAGGGGCCCATGGAAAAAAGGTCAAAAATAGAAAAACATGAATCTTCTAAGGGAGAACAGAAAAAGGGTAAAAGAAAACTATAGGAATCCTATAGGGTAACCCGTAGTAGCTCCAAAAAGAAAAAAGAAAGACTTGAATGAAGAGAGCCCTAGCCATGTTGAGACCATCATGTCCACACCTAAAGAGATACCTACATTTCAAACCCCTATCTCTGAAAACCCAAAAGAAACTTTTGCAGCCCATGACGAAACCCACATGCCAGTATAGTCCCCTGAGCAACCTCACAACCCTCCTGAAGGCCCAATGCCAACTCCTAAAAGAACACCTGTTGTTGAAATCCATGACACTGCTAAAGAGTCTGACACACAATTAGAAGAGCAAGAAGCCTTAGAAGAATTTGAGGAAGAAGAGGTTGTGAGATCCCCTTCACCTTCTCTAACTATGGAGAGAGGGAAAGGAAAAGAGCCATTGATTGAAGAAGAATAGATCCATGAAAAAAAAAATGAGGAAGAATTAGAAGCTAAGGAATTGTTAAGGGCCATGAAAATATCCATAATGGAATCTAAGTTAGAGTGAGAAAAGAAGAATATGCAATTTATTGAGGAGAAATTAAAAAGAAAAGAAGAGGAGTTACAACAATCCCTCAACAAAACTCTAAAAATGGAAGAGGAGATTGAACAAAGAGAATCAAGGTATAAAGAGTAATTAAATAATACTAAGGAGGATTTGTAACAAGCTAGTTTACAAGCATTAGCAAGTGTAGAGGAAATTACAAAATTGAAGGAGGAATTACAATTAAAAGAAAAGAAATTAAAACAACAGTCTATGAGATTTTATTCTCAAGAAGCTTCCAATTTCGTAGCCCCACCACATTACCTTGCTTTTCCTCCCATTCTATTTGATATTCCACTAGATGTTCCACAAAGGACTCAACCTAGATATCTCTCTTTGGAAACCATGAAATTCAAGCATGAAAATGATCAGCTGAAAAAGAAAGTATAGAAATTAGATGAAGAAGAAAATGAAATTGAAAGAAGACTTGAGCAAGAAATAGAGATAAGTTCTGCAATGCTATCAATGAGAAGACCGGCAGGAGTATATGCAGTATTTCTCAGAAAGAAATTTCTACAATGGAATCCTAATCAATTAATTCTAAGGAGAAGCCTAGATTCTCACAATGATAAAGATTTTCTACAAGATTACTTCCATATCCACCTTGATATTCAAAATCAAATGTGAGTTTTTCCAGCATATGTTTTTAATGGGAGATAATGATGATTCTTTGTTAAATGTTTATGTTGGTGAACTACAAATCAATTCCTTTGTCTCCTTAATGTAGAATTAGGTTGAATGGTCAAATAGAATTGAAAGATACAAAGAGGCTCATAAAAGGTACAGTTTACAAATGAGGATTGAAATGTCTCATGTAGAAAAGTATATCAAAATGGTACAATCAGTGGTAAGGCTAAATCACATCAATCCTCTTTATGTTTCAAATTTGTTGAATAGTATATCTACTTTCTAGAATGTATAAGGAACACTTCCTCCATTAGCAATAAATTCATATGAGGAAATATATTTACTCATTCCTAAGTTGGAAAGAATAAGAGAGCCTACAAGCCCAAACAATCTCAAATGGACCTTGATAAAAGTTAAACATGTGATCACCTTGTTTGAACAACATCGGGGAATTCTGGGTTGGTATGTAGTTCAGAATGCTGATTATCATCATTCCCGCTCCAAAACTCAATGGAACAACAAATATTCTAGAGGAAATGATAAGACATTGGTTTGAGAAGCTAAGAGAAAACCATGGCTTTGAACTCAACACCAGATTGCCACAACAATACAAGGAAGGAGTGTTCGACTGTTGCATTTGGATGGAAGTAGCGAATAAGGAAAAAGAAAACCACAATTCTCGACAAAAAACCACGAGGACATGGTTTACAACAAGTGGGGAAGAATGATGAGAGGCTCAGAGATACTTTCAATTAAGTCATTTTATGTTTAAAAGACTTGTTATTTTTGTTAATTAACATGACTAGTGGTAGACTATAGACTAATATATTTACTTACTTTGCTTTATGTTTGGCTAATTTGGTAGATGTATTTGAGGTAATGCTTTATGTTAAATGTGTTGCTTTTGTGATGATGTTGATGAGATAATTATGTAGTTTTAATATTTTACTGTCATAATTGGTATCCTTTTTTAAATGGTTTTATTTAGGGTATTCAAAAAACTGATTATGAATTAAAATTCTTGTTTAATCAAATGAAGAAAATCATGCCATTCATCAGCACAACTAGATGATGAATCACTCAAGTCCAAATTAGATTATTTTTAGTCGGTTTAGGAACTTCTAGTCCAAGTGTTGATTTGGCATATTTATCTATGTCTATTTTTAGTTTTGTTTTAGTTATTCTTTAGTTATATTTTAATCTTTAGTTTAAATGCCTTTTAATCTTGGAAGTTATCACCATGTTGTGAATTCAATAAGGATATAGTTATAAATATCCATGTTTTGGATTTTAGATAGGAGTTAGATAATTTTAAATTAAAAATCTTATAATGGTTACTGTTGTCACCTAGAATTGCACCCTGCGCAAAGTTTACAAGAAACTGAGCATTCTAGAGCAACATGGGATCACTCCAAGGCTATGGGTCACCTATAATTGAAGTGAACCTCCAGAGAAGGCCGGTTTTCTTTGGGTATCACCTAAACTACTGCTTCTTTGAGAGGAAAGAGGGAAGAGATACATAAAAATGAAACTAAACCTATGGTGATACATCGTATTGATGAGAAATCATGAACTGAACACAGTAAGAACACACACTTGAAAGCCTAATTCAATTGATTTACATACCCAGAACAACCTCTTTTCAATTTAATGCTTTAGTCCTAACAAGTTTGGCCTAAACATACACCTTAGGAAGGAAAGATCAATTTCACAACCTTAAGATACAAATACAAAAATGTAAAAACACAGTTATAGACTTGCATGTGCAAAAGAAAGATACATAAATGAGAATCAATACAAATGTGAACATGAACTTCCAAGGTAAATTTTGTGTTGCATTCAGGATTCCAATTGAGTTACATAAAACATACATTGACTGAGAAAGGATTGATTGAAAATCACTAACTCTTCAGAGTGTGTAGTCAGAACTCCTTTTCAAAAAGGTGAAAAATGCCTTATATACAGACTGATCTCGACCCATTAGGGCTTACAAAAATATCCTAGTTTAGGAAAGATCTATCTCAGATCTTTTGAACAAAATTAATGTTGAAGCCCTTGCGTGTCCATGACGGTGAAAAGTCATCTCTGAGGAAGCCTTCTTCAGATATCTTCAACTATTGCATTCATTCCGATCCTGCCATCGTGTTCGATTGAGCTACCTCGACTGCACCTTGAATGCTCTGAGCCTATAATAGATACATGTCACCCTTCATCCTTTTGACATTCCATAGACTATCACGGCTAGCCCTCAGACCTCTTTGTTTGGCTGAGTGAACTACACGCAGACTCCTGGGTGGTCAAAATCCTCAGTTGAATCACATCTTGGCGAGACACTAGAAGTGTTCTCCGATGTGATCAAACCATTTCACAAGCATCAAAAAAACATGGAGCCATCACTAAGAGATCCCAGCGAGCCCAAAAGATCATATCAATGCTACTGGAGCCATCGATAAGACACCATTTATCGCCAAGAGATCAGTGGGTTAACAAGTCCTATGGAGATCCCTTGCTATCGCTGAGGCCACGTGTGTCGCCGAGACATTATGTAGAACTCCTCCTCCTCCTGGAAAATTCATTTTCGTTGTGAAGGCTTCACTGCTCAGCAAGACTCACGCCGAGGTATGAATCCTCAAATGTTGCCAGGGCTTTTCGTTGTCAGCAAGAATTTTGAGCGACATCCTCAACTGTTGGTGAGACCTCTTGTGTTATGGTGGGGCCTCCTTCCCTTTATGCCGAGGAGACTTTGTCAGCCTGACCTATCCTGAGACTTGCCTCTGCTATTGGCAATACATCACCAAGTCAGTGAGACTTCTCACCGAGTTTATCCTGTCTGCCCGAAGAGCCATCCTTGAGTTTTGGCAAGATTCCTGCCGAACTGATTTTGTCTTGGTGAGGGCACGTCCTTCCTTTCGGCGAGACTTTAGTCTTTGCTAAGACCTCCTGTTGAGCTCAAAATGTTATGCCGAGTACCTCTATGTTTAGTGAGACTCATGTCGAATCCTTTCGCCCTTCACCAAGCTCTGCTTCATTTCGAGGAGACATCTCCACTTCGGTATGACATTCTAGCGAAGCTATCTCCTTATGCGGATAAGACTCTTCGATGCACAGTGGGGAAGACATAACCTTTTCATTGTGACCCTTCACTGAAACCTTACACTCCTACTGAAGGGAACCTATGTGAAGTTGGTAAGACATTTGATGTCGGCGGGACATCCCCACAAAGTCCCATAGTTACACCGAGGATCACTGTTGTTGGTGAGACATCGAACCTTCACCGGGACTTCTCACCGAGCGCTGTAGGTCTCCCCAAAGCTCGTGGTTGCTGAGAGTCTCGCCGAGTGATGGTTGAATGGCCTATCAGCCAAGGAAATCCACATGGTAAGAGGTCATGCTGAACCCTCTCTGTTATAGCGATAGGATTTGTAGGCTCATTCGGCATGACAGAAACTAGGTCTTAGTGACTTGCTTAGGATGGAATAAATCAAACAGTTAGTCAGCCAGATAATAGGATAGTCTTGCCGACTTTCTCCTTGGATAATTTTCATGCCAAATCCCCTAGGGTGGCCTCTCCCACTAAGTTCTCTATGACCTAGCAACAGATGTAGAGTCTTTGCCCTTGTGTGAATGTCCCACTAGCCTCTGAAGATCTAACATTTCATTACCTTGCCTGATTTAACTATAGGTGAAATAGAGGCAACAATTTTGGTGACCTCTACGGGATGTTTGCTTGCTAATCATGAGAACCAGTGACTAGGATTATCCATTGGGAATGGAGTCATTAGAAAACTTAGAGAACAAATAAAACATCAGTTTTGCACATGGCCTCATCCTCATGAGATTTATAGGACACAACAGGTTGCCAAAATGACAAGACAGGAGAAACAAAAAGAGAAAATATATATTGTGCTGAAACAACACTTATGGAAAACATGAAGACTAAACTATTATGTACAATAGATAGACCTGTCAAATTTGAAAATAGGGCTTAAGGTGTATCCCGTTCACTGGGATATGAAGCACTTCACCTTCTATTGTAGCTAGTTGATATGCATTGTGCTCCTTACAGCCTGTGATAATGAATGGACCAGTCCACATATTGTTGAACTTGGTGTGATGGCCTGGTCTGCTTTTAAGAAAGTCCCACCTGAGCACGAGGTCTCCCTCCTTAAAAGACTTTATTTTAGCTCTTTTATCGAATGCATTCTTTATCTGGAGCTGATGATCCTCCAAGGTTTTCATTGCTCTGTCCCTTGATTCTTCGAGCTCCATGAGCTCTGCATACCTTACAGACATTGGGTCTTGTCCCTTAAGCATCTCCAGCTGATGAATGATGTCTAGATCCAGAAGCTCTATAGATAGTGGAAATCTTGCCTCCTTGCCATAAACCAACACATATGATGAATTACCAGCATACCTCTTAGGGGTCACCTTATCTGCCCAAAGTACATTTTTTAAACTATTGGGCTAGGTCCTTTGGCTATCTTCTATGGTTCTTTTAATAATTCTGATGAGGTTCTTATTTGTGATTTCAGCTAAACCATTTCCCTGAGGAAAATAATTTGAAGAGGTGTTCAAATGAATACCATGTTTGACAGCCCAACTAGTTAGTTTTAATCCCAAAAATGCAAGAACATTATCAGATATGATGGAGTCAGGAACTTCAAATCTGCTGACTATATCTTCATAGAAGCTCAAAACTAAAGAATCCTTTGCTTCTTTCAAAGCTATTACTTCTGTCGACCTTGTAAAATAGTCAGTGGCTGTAAGTACTCACTTGTGACCAGCACTTGAAGGTGGATTTATCAGTCTAATGAAATCAATACCCCATCTCATAAAGGGATGCTCCACTTGAATTGGATGTAGAGGCATAGCAGGCAGTCTTTCCTTTCCTAAAAATAGAGCACATTTGACACACTTTCTTGACTAGGAATATGCATCCTTGAATAGGCTAGGCCAGTAATAACCAGCTCTCATATTTTTCCAGGCAATAGTTTTGGGAGCAAAGTGACCTCCTGTAGCTTCATCATGAAACTCATAAAGCACCCTTTCAACCTGATCAGTGTGAATGCATCTTAATAGGACACCACTTAGATCTTTTTTAAAAAGAACATTTCCTATCAACACATATGGTATGGACTGTAGTCTAAAGTATCTTCTTTTGGCTTTGTTCAGACCTATTGGGCATTGACCAGTTTGTAGAAATTGGGTCATATCTTGAACCCAATTAGTTATCCCCATGGGCACATCATCTTGAGCATTCTGAGGCTCATTTGTATTGGCAAGCACAACATCCCTTTCTAGTTCACTTTCATTGCTCGACCCTGAAGCAAGCTGTTCATAGAGACCTTTACCTCTAACTAGTTTTGTGATGCTAATATCTACATCGTACTCCATGACCTTAGTGATCCACCCTGCTCTTTTTTCATTCAGATCCTTATTTAGCAGAAACTCCTTCACACTTGAGTGTACCACCAGAATATGAATTTTATTGTGAGAAATCAAAGGCTTGAATTTCTTCAGGCTTTTGATCACGGCAAGGACATGCCTCTCCACAAAGGAGTATTTTTGTTTGTAGTCGACCAAACCTTGACTGAAAAAGGCTATTGGTTGCTCTAGATTCTCTTCATTTTTTTGAACCAATACTATAGAAATGTTACTTGTGCTACCATAAGCATACGGATAAAAATCTTTGGAAAAATTGGGATTTACCAGCATGGGAGCTGCTGCTAAGGCCTCCTTGAGCTTTTCAAAACTATTCTTGGCATACTTTGTCCAACTGAAGACTACATTTTTCTTCAACATAGCTATTAAAGGCTATAACAGATTTGCAACATCAGGGATGAATCTTCTTAGAAAGTTGATCTGTCCCAGAAAGCTCTGTAGGCCCTTCTTGTGATTAGGCAGTGGCAACTCAAGTATGGCTCTGACTCTTTCAGGGTCAATAGTGATTCCCTGCTTTGACACTATGTGTCCTAATAGTTTCCCTTCATGGACAACAAAGATACTCTTCTTTGGATTGAGGGAGATACCGAACTCTCTGCATTTTTCAAACACTTGCCTAAGATGTAACAGATGTTCATCAACATTCTTAGAATAAACTATGATATCATCTAGGTAAATCAGTATAATCTTGTTGATCAAACTTTGAAATGCCATGTCCATGGCTCTTTGAAACGTGGCATTAGCATTGGACAAACCAAAAGGCATCCTTTTGTATGTCATGGTGCCCCATTTAGTTGTAAAAGAAGTCTTAAACTGATCTTCCTCTTTAACCAACACTTGATTATATCTTGAAAAACCATCTAGTAAGGAGAACCTTTCAGAACTAACAACCTCCTGTAAGATTTGTTCCATGGAAGGAAATGGGTAGTGGTCTTTTAGAGAGGATCAGATAAGATCTCTGAAGTCTACATAGAGCCTTATCTCACCACTTTTCTTTCTAACTGGTACAAGGTTAGAGACCCATGAAGTATGCTTAATAGGAAAGACAATACCCCCCTCAACTAATTTGGTAAGCTCTTTAATCATTAAGGGCTCAAGCTTGGGATTCAAGGGCCTTTGTTTCTGCCTTACTGGCTTGGAATTAGGTTCTAATTCAATTGTATGCTAAGCAATATGGGGATCAAATCCTTTCAAATCTGAATACTCCTAAGCAAAGACATCATGAAATTCTTGGCATAAAGCAAAAAAAGCTTGTTTATCTTCAGGTGAACAAATTTTTCCTATTTTAAGGAGCTTACCTTTGAAGATCTCCAGCTCTTCATAGTGTTCTTGTTTGATCTGCAAGCCAACTTTACCCTTTTTTAACTGATCATCAATACTAAAAATTGACTCCAAGGTAACAAGGGCTTTGGGTAACTTATTTGTCTTTAGCTGTATGACTTGATCACTATACTACTGCTTGAGTTTTGCTTGATTCACCATGGAGAACTGATCTTCCTCAAGCAAGAAGGAAAGGATCTGCTCATCACTATCAAAGACTTGCCAGTGAATGTTGTTGTCAGGAATTGAGAGTCTGACTACAACCTTCACATACTGTTGTACCTTCTCTTCTCTGATGTCATTTGGAATATCAAACTGTGCTCCAATGTCTACAAGCCTATTAGCATGCTTGTTCTAATTTCTTGGGATAGACACTAAGTTAAAGGCATGAAAATCTTTGAGCATGCTCCACACTCTATTTCTATAAGGCTTTAACATGTTATTTTTAGTAGCATTCAAGCCCCTTACTTGATTAACAATTAATTCACTATCCCCATAGACTTTCAAGTTGGCTATTCCTCTCTTTCTTGCCCACTCTAGACCCTGAACAAGGCCTTCATACTCAATAGTGTTATTGAAGCATGCAAAAGAAAAATGGAATGCAAAGTAGTACCTATCACCTTGTGGAGAAATCAACATTGCACCTCCACCTGCTCCATTTCTATTTCTAGAGCCATCAAAGAACATCTCCCAAAGTCCATTAAGTGGTTGCAATAATGGATCTGCATCTTTCTCCAAGTTTGGAATCTTTGTATCAGGCTCAAGAATGACATAGTTTCCCATCCCAGCATCTTGAATGAGATCTATAGGACTATCTGATACATTTTCAACCACCCATTCATGCAACAGCACGTCAGGAACAACTTCTAATTGGAGCTCTTGAGCAGCACCTAGTTCATTGTCAGTAAGGGAAACACAATTTGCATTTCTGTAGAAGGAGCAGCATTGATGGGGCTTGGGTTATATGCCTCAATGTGGTCTTTGGCCAACCTTTCAGACTTGATGGTAACCTTAGTCCCATATCTTGTCCTAAATAGCATATGTGACCAATCAACCAACACATAACCACCTATCTTGGCTGTAAAGTCTCTAGATAAACATAGGGAAAAGAAAGGTGGAAGGTCTATGACACATATGTCTTGAGGGACTAAAAAGTTTGGACAAGCATGGAGAGTGAGGTTTAAATCCTTGATGATACCCAAAGTGTTAACCGAAGTGCCATCCAACTGAATCACTCCCTTCTCTAAAGGCTAGTATTTTAGTCCAAGTTTCTTAGCAATTTGTTTTGGCACGACGGAGCTACTAGCTCCACTATCTACCATACAGTTATGGACTAATTTTTCATCAATAATCACTGACACATAGAAAGGAGGTGGTTTAATTCTTTTTTCATTCTCTATGCAAGGTTGCTGATCATTTTCTTGAAAATCATTTGTTAACATGGCTCTAACCTGACCTATTGGGGACTCAAGTTCATCAGACATTTTCAAACTTGATAGGGCTGATTGTAACATATCCTTTTGACTGGGGATGACTAAAGAATCCAACATAGACATGGTTACATTTTTCCTTTTCATACTATTAAGAATGTTAAAAGGTAAAATTGGGTTTTTATTGTGTACCTTTACGCCAATGTGATTAGCTTGTAAGCGTGGCAGCTTCCTCATTGGGAGTTGTTGATTTCCTTGCAAACCACTAGTCACTCGAGACGTAGATGGTTCCATAGCTACTGCCCTTCCTCTATCAACTACTTGGTGAAGCTCAAATGCTCTCTTCTTTGCCCTGGTGTTAGTTGCAACTGGAGAGCTATCTTCATTCAAACCATAGAACTCCTAACCTTTCCAATTAAGCAGGGTTGTATCATCACCGAATTGGTCCTGAAGTTGTGGAGGTGGCTCATTAGGCGTATGTGGTCATGAAATCGATGCATTTTGTACCATTAGTGCTTGGTTGATGAGTCCATTTGAACAAGTGGCTTGATTATGAGGCTGGTTACAAGGGTAGCACCACTCATAATCAGCTACTAAGTTGTTTTGAGTGGGAACCAGGTCCCTTACTGCACTAACAAGCACTGAAGCATAGGCCTGAAAAGGCCTTGAGTTTACACTCTATCTTGGGCCCTGATAATTATCCTGATACTACTATCTATTCCCTTGGAATTGCTGTTGTTGACTTTGAAAAGGCTGACTTGAGGTCTAATTTTGCTGTTGATAGGGTTTGGAATAGGTTTGTTGCTTTTCCAAATTCACCAACTTGTTACGAAAATTCTGTAAAAGACTTTTGATCTCTTGTAATTCATTTGATGAGCTTGAGGAAATGCTTTCTTTCTTGTCAATGGTTGGAACAATAGCTGGTAGGGGTGTGAAAGGAGGTATTTGTAAAGGGATGTTTGCATGAATTTCTGGATATATTGGCATTGGTGGCTTGGGAGCAAGCTTACCAGCTTGTATTAAGCTATTTTCAGCTCTAATGGCTATTTCGAAGGCATCTGGTAGAGACACTCCTCCCATTGACTATATCATGATAGCTATATCACTATTCAAAGCTCTCAAAAAGTATAGGAATGCATACTCTGGAGGTGGCCTCACTGTTGCAGGGATTCTATTCCAAGTTCTTTGAAATCTGAAGTTGAAGTCATTCATCTGCTCTTGCGAAGACCTCCTAATTGTAGTCAGTTGCTCCAACAGAGACAAGTTGTCAGACCTGTCTTGAAATTGCTTATGCAATTTTTCCCCAAAATCATCCCATGTTGCAATTGAACTGACTAGTAGGCTCCTATACTATTGCACGGCTCTTCCTTTCAGTGAAGTAGCTAGCAATCTCACTACAACGCCCTCTTCAGTTATGTGGTGGACTCCACATAACGAAGCCACATCTCTCAAATGTTCAATGGGAGTATTTTGGCCTTCTTCCGTGAAAATTGGCAGACTCTTCAAAGCTGCCATTTGAATATCATTGTGTTGTGCCAAGTTCAAAGGACTCCCTCTGTTGAAAGCAACAAAGGGTTGATTCCTTGGAGCAGCCATTGAAGGTATCTGACGTGGATTTTTTGGTGTAATGAACTGAAACCTTACAAGTGGAGGAGTGGACTGAGTTCTTCTAGAATGGATGATTGTTGTTTCTGCCTTTCCTCAACTCTGCCTTGTCTTCTTGGTGGTGACAATTGCAAGTATTCAAAAGGGCCTAAGCTGCTTCTTGTTCAAACTCTTTTCATATACTATAAAAGGCATGGATTTCTAGAGTTCTTCCTCTTTATGGAGTCGCCAAGTATGCCAAAGGGATTCTATAAAGCCTGATAATTCACTGGCTACATACTAAGCTAGTAGTCAAAATAAATTCTTGTCCCACTAGGCGTGCCAGAAACTGTTGTCACCTAGAATTGCACCCTGCACAAAGTTTACAAGAAATTGAGCATTCTAGAGCAACATGGGATCACTCCAAGGCTGTGGGTCACCTATGATTGAAGTGAACCTCCAGAGAAGGCCAGCTTCCTTTGGGTATCACCTAAACTACTGCTTCTTTGAGAGGAAAGAGGGAAGAGATACATAAAAATGAAACTAAACTTATGGCGATACACCATATTGATGAGAAATCATGAAATGAACACAGTAAGAACACACACTTGAAAGCCTAATTCAATTGATTTACATACCTAGAATAACCTCTTTTGGATTTAATGCTTTATTCCTAATAGGTTTGGCCTACACATACACCTTAAGAAGGAAAGATCGATTTCACAACCTTAAGATACAAATGCAGAAATGTGAAAACACAATTATAGACTTGCATGTGCAAAAGAAAGATATAGAAATGAGAATCAATACAAACGTGAACATGAACTTCCAAGGTAAATTCTGTGTTGTATTAAGGATTCCAATTGAGTTAAAGAAAACATACATTGACTAAGAAAGGATTGATTGAAAATCACTAACTCTTCAAAGTGTGTAGTCAAAAATCCTTTTCAAAAAGGAAAAAAATGCCTTATATACAGACTGATCTCGGCCCATTAGGGCTTACAAAAATATCCCAGTTCTAAAAAGATCTATCTCAGATATTTTGATCAAAATTAATGTTGAAGCCCCTACGTGTCCATGATGGTGAAGAGTCATCTTCGAGGAATCCTTCTTTAGATATCTTCAGCTACTGCATTCATTCTGATCCTGGCATTGTGTTCGATTGAGCTACCTCGGCTACGCCTTGAATGCTCTGAGTCTGCAATAGATACACGTCACCCTTCATCCTTTTGACATTCCTTAGATTTCCATGGTTGGCCCTCAAACCTCTCTATTTGGCTGAGTGAACTACACACAAACTCCTAAGCGGTCAAAATCCTCAGTTGAATCACATCTCGGTGAGACACTAGAAGTGTCTCGCCGATGCGATCAAACCATTTTGCAAGCATCAGAAAAACATGGAGCCATCACTAAGAGATCCAAGCGAGCCCAAAAGATCATATCAATGCTACTGGAGCCATCGGCAAGACACCATTTATCGCCAAGAGATCAGTGGGTTAACGAGTCCCATGGAGATCCCCTGCTGTCACTGAGACCACGTGTGTCACCAAGACATTATGTAGAACTCTTCCTCCTCCTGGAGAATTCCTTTTCATTGTGAAGGCTTCATTGCTCAGCAAGACTCACACCAAGGTATGAACCCTCAAATTCCGCCAGGGCTTTCTGCTATTGGCGAGAATTCCGAGCGACATCCTCAACTATTGGCGAGACCTCTTATGTTCTGGTGGGGCATCCTTCCCTTTATGCTGAGGAGACTTTGTCGGCCTAACCTATCTCAAGACTTGCCTTTGCTGTCAGCAAGACATCACCAAGTCAGTGACACTTCTCACCAAGTTTCTCCTATCTACCTGAAGAGCCATCCTTGAGTTTCGGCAAGATTCCTACCAGACTGATTTTGTCTTGGTGAGGGCTTGTCCTTCCTTTTGGTGAGACTTTAGTCTTTGCTAAGACCTCCTATCGAGCTCAAAATGTTATGCCGAAGACCTCTATGTTCAGTGAGACTCATGCCGAATCCTTTCACCCTTCGCCGAGCTCTGCTTCATTTCGAGGAGACATCGCCACTTCGGTATGACATTCTGGTGAAGCTATCTCCTTATGCCGATAAGACCCTTCGATGCATGGTGGGGAAGACATAACCTTTTCACTGTGACCCTTCACCGAAACCTTACACTCTTGCCGAAGGGAACCTATGTGAAGTCAGTAAGACATTTGATGTTGGCAAGACATCCCCACGAAGTCCCGTAGTTACACTGAGGATCACTATTGTCGGCGAAACATCGAACCTTTGCCGAGACTTCTCATTGACCGCTGTAGTTCTCCTTGAAGCCCGTGGTCGTCGAGAGTACCGAATGAAGGTTGAATGGCCTATCGGTCAAGGAAATCCATGTAGTAAGAGGTCATGTCGAACCCTCTCCATTATAGTGATTGGCTCTGTAGGTTTATTCGGCATGACAAAAACTAGGTCTCAACGACTTGCTTAGGATGGAATAAATCAAACAGTTAGTCGGCCATACAATAGGAGAGTCTTACCGACTTTCTCCTTGGATAATTTTCATGCCAAATCCCCTAGGGTGGCCTCTCCCACTGAGTTCTCCATGACCTAGCAATAGATGTAGAGTCTTTGCCCTTGTGTGAATGTCCCACTGGCCTCTGAAGATCTAAAATTTGATTACCTCGCCTGATTTAACTGTAGGTGAAATAGAGGCAACAGTTACAATACTCTATTTTGCATCCCGATTTGATCAATTTGAATGAAGATAAGAAGTTAAATCAAATTAATGTGTTAAGAGATCTTACCAAAGGAAGAGCAAGGCTCGCTCAACCAAAGGAATTGATCTTGTGTGGTATTTTTAGATTTTATGTTATTTTTTTCATTGATATTAAATTTGGAAGTGTTAGATGTTAAATCTAAAATGTTAAGTTTGAATAAATCATTTTTAGCAATTGTGTTAAAACAATTTTAAGTTTAGTTTATCATGGCTAGCGTAGTTTTTTAAATTCATTGAAAGGTTTATTAAGTTAATCATATTTAGATGTTGTTTGTACGAATTAAGTTTGGTAATTATTTGTTAAGTTTAATCGAAGCAATGATAGGAACTTATGGAAAGAAAAAATTGAAGTTTTTTGGAAATCTATTCATGAAAATTAGTATTCATGTTTTCTAGATTAATCATTATTTCCTTGCAATTTATTTCTATTCTTTAAAATAGCATTTATTTCCTGACAAATCTTAAGATAGATTTCTTTTGAAGTAAATTAGAATTAAAATTGGATTTCGAATTGAGATAAATTTTAGTATTTTCCATGACTCAATCTCAATCAAGTCAAATGAAGTCAGAAATAAGTCGAAAGAACTTTAAATTAGGAAATAAGATAGGATCAATCCTTCAAAATTATTCACTTAAGTTCAACTCCTAAGAGCTCTTGAAAGCTCTTGAAGGAGCCAAATCGACACCTAAAGTCACTGTTTACAGTGAAAACCCCCCCAAAAGTCTGTGACAAACATCCTTATCACATATAGCTCTGAGACATACCTAGTTTGATAATTAATTGACTAAATGATGCAAGTTGTGACATCAACAACCTTGCCCATGAATGTACATACAATATTACATACATACAAGCATACATACAATCTTACATACATGCATACATGCATACATTGATACATATATACATATAAATACACTGATACATAGATACTTACATACACACACACATACATACATACATACATATACATACAAAGATACATACATACATACATACATACATACATATAGTCAAGTGTACATACATACAAACAAGCATGCATGCATACATACATATACATGTCATAAAAGCATACATACATACATCTATACATACAAATACATATACATACATTTAATAGACTAGCATTTAACACAAAGGAAGACAAAACATGAGTGCATTATAATGTGTTGGCTTTATGTCTTGCTAGGAAATTCATGGGCACAAATACAAAAACATGTCAAAACTATGAAATAACATGAGCATGCTATTTCTTACTTTTGGAATACCCAAGCCTTAGGCTTGGTATTTTCTTTGGAATACCAACCCAAAGGCTTGGAGTGCCTTCCCAATGTCTAAAGACATGTTTTGCAAATTCTACAATATTTCACATAATCACGTTTGTGCTAAGCATTAGGTTTGCATGTGTTTCAAGGTAAAACAAATCAAACACCTAGGTAATTTTAGGCTCTCTCTTACTAATGATGCAATTTTTTCACATTTTGACAATGTTAAGCCTTTGATCTATAATTTGTTTTGTTTGTGTGTCTATTTTTTGGAAAAAACTAGTGTTTGGTATTTTTTTAATTCTAAATTAACCATTCATGAAAATTTCAAATAAATTATATTTTTAGAAACTAGACTCCATTCTACACATATTAAAAAAATATTTTCAATTAGTTTTCAAAATTTATAGGGGTAACACAGCTAAAATTCTATTTTTCATGAAGTGTCCACTTTGAAAATTAGTAAAAAATCAAATATTCATTAAAAAATTATCAAAAAAATTGGGCATAAACTACATACTATTAGCTAATTTATCACTGAAGGAATTTTAAAAATATTAAGAAAAAGTTAACCTTTTGAGCGATCCACAAAAGTCGCTATGTTATGTTTTTTGACAAAAACAACACCAATTTCTATGGCCCCCTCTTTTGAACCCCTTAATCTCTACAATTTTCAAAAAGAATTAGTAGTTTAGAAAGTAAACTAGAGCACTCTGATCCTTGTTCTTGTTTCATCTCAAAATTTTGAGTGTAACTATCTTCAATTTCACTTCCAAGGTCAGTATTTACTGATTTCAGAAAAAAAGTGGCTACTTATGACCCCTTTTTGGTCCCCCATCTTTTGCACTTACTTGTGGAGGATATTTTATGTAATAGATTCACATTTATTAGGCATATCATTCACTTTCCTCTTGAGTTGATCAAGATATTTAAATAGTCTATACAAGGTAGAGGTAACATTAGTGGTATTATAGGAGTATAATGAATAGCGAAGTATAAAAACAATGGTAGGAAATGAAGTGAAAGGTAAAGATATACCCATGGTAAGAGTGTATTAGGGTATGGAATGAGGTATATACGTAGGAATGGAATAAACCATGGTGGATGTGGGGATTACACTAGAAGAGGTAGCACTAGTAATGGAGGTGAACATAGTAGAATGAACACTTGGATTATTTGTAGTCATAACACTTGTAGGGATATTATGGAAGGTATCTATGAAGTTGTGGTAGGATAGGAGGAGGGGGGTATAGACATAAAAATATCCATATGCATCATAGGTACATAGTAGGAGAAACAAAATTGGGAGGTATGCTAGTTTTAGGAATAAAACTAGGGGAAATCGAGAAGAGGATATCCCATTCAAAGAACTAGGAGTAACTTTAGTGCCAGTGCGTCACTCAAAGTAATTTATGCCCAAATGGCTTAGTAAGTAATAAATCATAAAAATAAAAATAAAAATTAAGACTATCTGCCTTAGCTAAACTAGCAAGCTCATGAGAAAATTAATATTTTCATGATCATAATGTCTTCAACCTTGATTTCAACAATATGAGATGTAACAATAATTGTGAGAACATCATTGGAAACACCATTTCAATAGATTGAGCCATTTGAGGATTCAAATGAGGGATTCTCCTTAAATGGATGGGAGGATGAAAATGAGATCTTAACATGCAAAACTCACAAAGATGGAAAGACAAAATAATAAAAAAGGAAGATAAAGTTCTAATTTAAAATTAGAAAATTAGAAAGAACTTAGACATGAAAATAAAACATTAAATGAGACCCTAGAGGTGAAAACAATTGTGGATAGAGACAAAAAAATGGTGATAAAATAAAACATGAAACCCTATGGAGAGGTATAATTAAGAAGCATAAGAAAAATGGAATCCAAACTATAATAAAATTTGGAAATAGAATGAAAAATTAGAAAAAATATATTTTAAATCCCAAGTAATGAAAGATAAACCCTAATAAAAAACCATAGGTCATTTAATAGAATCAAGTTCACCGAAAATGTAATTAAAATAAACCACTTACATAAATTATCCTAGAGAAATTAACGGAATATAATTATTAGCAAATCTAACCTTGTGTAATGCATTGGCACTAGAAACAATAAATACTTCAATTAAATACTTGAATTAAATAAATTAAACTATAATACTTGACTATATTTTGAAAGTGGGAAAGTGAAGTTAGAGATGTCTAGAATTGATTCATTGCACAATTAGAATTTTAATGCTTATGCAAACGGTTGTCTTAGAATTCAACAAACTAATTGTTGGAAATAAGCCACACACAAATTGACGATGGGTTGGCCAAAGAGGGTTCAATAGCTTAGTTGTTAGAGCACTCCAACATCAAATGTAAGGTCCTAGATTTGAGTCCTAGCTGGTTCATATGAGTTATAGCGCAACAAGTGGTATCAAAGCCAAGTTAGAAGCCCCAAGCACCAATAGTGTGGCTTATGGTGGGTGTTAAAAAAAAACCACAATCAAACTGATAATGGGATGGAAAAAGAGTGGTTAGTAGCTTAGATGGTAGAGCACTCTAACAACAAATGAAAGCTCCTAGTTTTGAGTCCTAGTTAGTCCATATGAGTTGTAACTCAACAAGATTATCATGTAGTCCTCCATCTTTCATCAATTGATTGTATCTTTTCTCTCTTTTGCAGAGGGGTTTTACCCTAACTATGTTTCACCCTAGTTCACAACATTCATGCAAACCTGATCTTTGTGAGTTTAGGCATGGAACTAATACAAGTATAAATTGTAACTCATGAGACTAATATGGTAGATTGCTAACTATTTTAATTTATTCACCTTAGTGTTTTGATATTTAAATTGATGTCAGGATTGGTAATATTTGGGCATACCTTTAGAAATTTTCTAAATTTCAAGAGTCATGTTCTCCTTAGTTATACCTCTAGTTGGACTAATTTTACTACTTTTATCAAGGGTTTCAAAGGAAACAAACAAGCATGAAATTGACTTAGGAAGATGATTGTTGATATAGTTCTCTAATTTCCTATTATGATGCTCTCATAAATGTTATTTAATGAGTTCTTGCATAACTCCTAATATGCTCCAAAATTATTTTCAAATATGTAAATGAATAAATTTAAATTTAGCAACCAAACACATAAATCAACACAAACATACACTATCTTAGCTTATAATGGCTAATAGGAGGGAGTGGACAAAATTTATTTTAAAGTTAGCTTTAAATTTTTTTAATGTTTAAAAAATCTACAACATAAATGACCTAGGTCAAGTCCACACCTTCATATTTGATCTAAGAGGACAAATGAATAATCTAAGATCAAGACCAAGTTTTTATAATAAATAATGATAAGATTGAAATAAAATTTTACACTATAAAATAAATTCAAGCAAAAATACACTTATAAACTTATTATAACATTATATATATATATATATATATAAACAAAAGGTATAGTGCCTATATATATATTTATATTGCTATTAATGATATTTACAATAGATGATATGTATCCTTCCCATACAAATATTTCGTAAGTTTTTTATTATAGCCATATAGTATCACCCAACCTATTACAAAAAAAACCAAAATGTAGGCCTAAATACCCACTTGAAACATTTGAAGCACTTTTGCTACAGGTCTATTACATTTAAATCTCTCCATCAAAACCTTAAAATTCATCATCAAACCATTTTTCTTCAAAAAACTAATTATTATAACCATATACATATTCAATCTCCATCTGCACTGGATGATCATTTTCACCTTGATCTTCTACCAAGTTGCCATAAAAAAAAGGGATAGATATCAAAGCATTGATAGTAAAGCCACTGGTTTACCATAAACACCCTAATCTTTCACTTTAAAGCTTTCACCAATCTGCTTAGGAGGCAAATCATTAAGGTTAAACCCAACAACATTATGAACACCTAATGACTAGTTATGAACACCCACTGGATGAACAATTTCCTCTGTGATTTCCTGAACAATTCAAACAACCAACAACTGGTTTTCCTCTACAATTTCTTGGCCATTTTGAACACTCAATTGCTGACCATTTTCCTCTACAATTTCTTAGACATTTACACCCAATGGCTAGTGAAGACTGTTGTCATCTGGTAATGTCTATCATTGGTGAATAATGGGCATTGGAGGATCATGAACATGCATGAGCAATACCATAATGGCTTGATTTTTCTCCCTTACTTTTTCAGCAAAATCTGAATCAAACTCCCTTACATACCTTCTGAGAACATTTATCATGAAACTAGAATTTTGTTGAGACAAAGACTTGTTAATTCCAACAAACAAATTTGGAAAAGTTGTTTAATGAAGTAAGAAGTTTCTAGGGAATAAACCTCCTACATAACCATGACCTTTCCATAGGTCATAACACTGACAAGCTTTGTAGAGGACACCATTTTGCAAATACTCTTCATTTACAACTTTATTTATAATAGATTCCAGTAACTTGACATCTTGTAGCAAATCCATAAGATTGAAAATAAAAAATGATAGAAGTTGAGATTGGTAAATCAACCTCTTTTCCTCCGGCTCGAAGATTTCAACACCAACAACTCTTTTGATATGCTTTTTAAAAGTTGCATAGTGATCTTTGAACACCAAGTGACACTCGACATCACCAATTTCTTCATAAATGGGTAGTTCACATTCATTGACAGGAAAGAAGATTCTGTAATTCCGCGATTAGAACTCCATCACTTTCCTCTTATACACTGCACATAGACTCATTAGAACATAAAGACCCCTGCTACTTGAACTTTCCTATTGAAACATGCACTTGACTGACTCTTTTCTACACACAAAACAACAATTTTGAAGTGAAGTTGTATGCACTATGGTAGGATATATATTACTCGTGAAGAGTAAATGCCATTTGATAAATTTATTTTCATGATTTTTGTAAAGCTTCAAGCCCATATGAATGAATGATTCTATCATACACATTGACAATCAAATATGAAGGTTTGATAAATTGTCACCAACATCAAATTTAGCTATGCAAGGTTTGATAAAAATTGTCACCAACGTCAAATTTAGCTATTTATAGGAAACATCATAAGAAAAAAATAATAATTTTAGACATGCCACCACAAAATTCTGAGCAAACACCTACACACGGTTCACACATGCCAAAGGATTGAGGTTTTAAGACTTATGGAACACCTATAAATTGCACATTACACACAAAGTTAGATAAAATTTGGAACCAGTTATCTTACATCATACTTTCATGCCTCATCCCAGTGCCAAAATTTTATTTCCCTTCAGAAAATAAAATGAGGTTCTTTCATGTACTACCCAATTTATTCTAAATTGTACCACACACATGACAATGCACTACTCAAACACCTTGCACTGATTACATATTGAATCACCCAAAAAAATGAACTTTTTACATACCTTCCACACACTCTTTCCAATGATAAAACCAAAGAATATTACCTTCCTATACTAAAGCATTCATTGTTTAAACAAATGTGGAGAGCAAAGAATAACTGTAAAACAGGTAGATGCTAAGTGTACTTGATTGAGCTTCAACATGTGGGACTGATGTACCACCATGATAAAATGTGCCTATTTGTGTCATCTAAAATGTGCTCACATAGGCAGACACTAGATTTTCCAACATAGCTTCATAAATATGTAGGTTGACTTAACCTCTTTACCCAAATTTTCCAACAATGACACTTACTTTACTTGTTAACTTTTGAAATTTTGACATAATTGTAGCACCCAAATGATTTATCAAATGCAACATTGGAACTTCAAAAATTTAATTAACTTTCCTCTTTTGACAATAAATCTTCTAAATTAAGATGCATCTTACCCAACTCAGCAATATGTGTAATTTCATCTACTTGATCACAATCAAAATTTTCCAAAAAAAATGCCACCACATTACCTTCTTTGTAGGTGTGTAGAATTTGATGACTTCCTATCTTATCAAGCAATTACCAACTATGTTTGATGATATACCCCAACTTCCAATTTTGAATCTTACGATCCTGAAAAGCATTTATCAAAATCAATGAATCTCCTTCTACTTGGATCATGGGAAGATTAAAACTAAGAACTAAATGTAATCCTTGCAATAATGCTTGAGCCTCAACTGCATTATTAGAACCAGTTTTCAGCTTGAAATACTTAGTATATAACACTCTCCCTTTATAATCCCTTATAATAACCCCTACTATAGATAATCTTGGGTTTCCTCTTGAAGCTCCATCTATATTCAACTTAAAAATGTTGACTAGAGGGGGTTTCCAAGCTATGGAAACTTTGTTTACTTTTTGAACTAACTGATGAATATTACCTTTGAAATGAAAAGAAATAATTGGCCATGATAACACTAACTTTGAATCCCAATCAGTAAAAAGTGAACCAACATGTTTAGTTTTATGCACATACCGATTTACTATTTCATATATAGAATTCTCTAACAATAGTAAAACATGATCAATGTTGAGCTTTTCTTTTCTGAAGATGCATCTATTTCTTTCCCACCAAATAGCCCAAGCAACTGAAGATGGGATAATAGACTAAATGCATGCAAATAATGAACTTTTGTAAAACTATGGCCAACTAGAAAATAATTTCCAAAGAGTATTTGAGAATGATGACTACAAATTCATTTTAGCCAATACAAACACCCAACATACATGTGCTACTAGACATAATAGGAATAGGTGATTGATATCTTCTAGCTCTTGTTCACAAAGCACACATTTAAAAGGCTCTGCTATTCCTATTTTTGCTAACTTATCACTTGTAAGGATTTTATTTTTTATTTCTAACCATGAGAAACAACTTGCTTTAGGAATTTTTTTTGAATTCCAACATAATTTATATGCTTTTTTTTTCTACTATTTGTGATCCAGCTTGTGAAACTGATTTGTAATACTCTTTCACTATATAGCAACCTAATTTTTCTTTTGACCTTATTAACCTATCATAAATTGTTGAAAATTAAACTATTCTTTCTTGAAGAATAGATAGAATCTGACTTTTATGAACATTATCTATTCACTCATTTGAAAAATCCTTCCATTTTACTTTTCCCGTCAAAGAATCCACTCGTTGAACATAATCTTCGACCTTTGGACCCCACCTTTGAGATAATATATTTGCAGTATTCTCAAAATTATTTAAAATAGTTAGGTTCAGACACCCATTCCATGAATCCCTCTAGAATAGAGCTTCATTTTCATCATTTACCTCCCAAGTTAGGTGAGGTAAAATAATTTTTCTACATGAGACTAGAAAATTCCACATTGCTAACCTTGAAGGTGGGTTTGACACAATAAAAGTTCTCGATGGACACAGATTATCCATTTACTTATGTTGCATGAGGCGACACCATTTTAAGAAAGGCTTTGTGTACATGTGCCAAACCATTTTAGCACCTAATTCCAAGTTCCATTCAATCAAATTATGAAGACCTGCTCCCCCTTTTAATTTCTCCAAATACATAGTTTCCAAATATATTAAAGGGATTTTTTTTTCCATCCAAATTTCAAGACCATAGAAAATTTCTTATCAGCTTTTGAATTTGAAGAATGATGGACTTAGGAGCGTTAAAACTAACATATAATAATTTGGAATTGTGGATAACACAATTTTCACCAAAAAAATTCTCCCTGATAAAGATAACCATCTCCCTTTCTAAGATAAAATTTTAGCTTATATGCTTTGAATAATCTTTTTCCAATAAGAAATCTTATTTTGTCCTGTAAAGAATAAAATACCAAGATATTTGCAAGGATTTTGTGCTTGTTAAAAGCCTAATAGCTTCACAATATGTTTCTCAATAATAGATTTTGTATTGAACACATATACTTTTGACTTACCTTCATTTACTCTTTGACCTGAAGCATTAGTATATTTATCCAACATTGATTTTATGTGCAAAGCTTCTAATACTATAGCTTTTCCAAAAATAAATGTATCATAAGAAAAAAGAGAGTGTGTTACTGATATATTTGTATTTGGAATAGAAATTTCCTAAATGATACCTTATCTAGGAGCTTTATGTATTGACCTACTCAAAGCTTCCACGAGTATGATAAACAAAAATGGTGAAAGTGGATCACCTTGTTGTACCCCTTGAGTTGAACCAAAGAAGCCAACTACTTAACCATTTAACAACACTGATAAATTGGCACCTGATAAACATGACATAATCCACTTACACCACTTAAGAGAGAAGCCAAACTTCAATAGCACATGCTTCAAGAAGGACCAGTCAACCCTATCATATGCCTTCTACATTCCAAGCTTTATTATCATGGAAGACATTTTATTTACAACAATGGAGTGCAGAACTTCATGAGCAACAATTGCACCTTTTGTTGGTTCTCTACTAGGAACAAAGCCACCCTAATCCTCTGAAATAATTGCAAACACAAGAGGATGTAATAGTAGATAAATGGAATTTTAAATTTTTTTATAGATAGTGTTACAAAGCAAAATAGGCTGAAAGTCTAAGAAAGTATTTGGAGAAGCTAATTTTGGAATGATAACAATATTAGTTACATTGAACTTCTTCAACATACCACCTTATTTTCTTGACTCCTCCAAAACATTTAGAATATCAAACCCAATGAAATCCCAACATTTTTGATAAAAGATGGTAGTAAATCCATTAGGTCCTAGAGCTTTATCAGGAGGCATGGAAAATACCACTTCTTTAACTTCATTTAATGAAAAAGGAGCCAACAAGCTATCATTATCTTCTTGAGAAACCAACTTTGGGATATCTTGAAGAAGTTCTTCTCTCTCCCTTACCAACTAAACATTATCATCCTTGTTGGCAGCTAACAAGGAAGAGAAAATTTTGATGCCTTCATTCTGTATATCTTCCTCTTTTGTAAGCAAGACACTTGACACACTATCATGAATTGAGAAAATAGTATTTTTTTTTTTTAATTTGAGCTGAAATATGAAAGAATTTTGTATTCCTATCACCATCTTTTAGCCACAATTCTCTTGATTTCTACTGCCAATAGAGCTCCTCTCTCAATAGCAATTTCTTCCATTCCTCTTGCAATTTACTTTGATCTTCAAATAAAACACTATCAAGGCCATTATCAATAATGCTTTGATTTACCTTTGCAATACTTTTGTAAACCAATTCTTTCTACACAAAGATATTCTTAAACACTTGCAGATTCCATCCTTTTAAATGCTGCTTAACATGATCCAACTTCTTACTTAATTGAAACATTCTAGAACCATGACAAAAAGGTTCATTCAACCACCATTGCCTTAACAAATTGATAAGTTGAGGATGCCTAAACCACATAGCCTCAAAATTAAAAGAAGATTGAAACTTTGACTTTACTTTTTTTGGAATCAAATCTAATGAAATTGAAAAATGATTTGAGGTAGCAAAAGGAAAAAATTATAATGTTAAATCATATTCACTTAAAATCTAATTTGAAGAGGTTAATAACCTATCTAACATTTCAATGAGTTGAAAATTTTTCCTCCTATTTTCCCAAGTAAACCTCCCATTTGGTGGAATTATATCAATAAGAGCATTATCTTTTATAAAAAATTGGCAAAATCTTCCATATCTTTTTTTGGTGGACTTATATCACCTTTTTCTCTAATAAGATTTTTATTGCACTGTAATCACTTGATAGAACAACTTTTTCTTGACCCAAAAAATCCAATTTTTGTTTCAAATTCTCCCATAACAACTTCTTGCCTACTGTACAATTAGGACCATATACATTCAACGACCAAAAAGATAAGTCAAAGTGATTAATCTGCATTAACTACCAGTTATGCTCACAAGTATCCTTGCTAATGCTAACTATTTTAGCATTCCAGAGAGTAATCAAACCTCCTAAGGCTCCATGAGATGGAAAATGATAATATTTCCATTTATTCTACTTCTTACTAATAGATTCAAAAGTCTCATATGAGGTTTTAGTTTCTTGAAGAACAACTACATTTTCCCCATAAGCATCCATTTGATGCTTGACTTGGGCCCTTTTTTCAGGGGAATTTATGCCTCTCACATTCCAATATATTATCCTCATTTCATCTTAAGAGAGAAACATGATCTCCTTGGCCTTTTTTTTTCTCATCTCCACCTATTTTTTCATCTAATGTCGATTGGATTCCTATTGCAATTTCCTCTTGTAGCTTGGTAGCTAAAAATTTCCACCCCCCTCTTGGTAGGAGAGTTTTTACTTGTAGACGGAGACAATGAGGACTAGGAGATTGATAAAGAAGCTAAACCATCTAAAATTTCCCCTTCCCAAAACACCTCAAAAGCAATATCATCTATCATTTGTTCACCTACAAAAAATAAAGCTTCATCAACAAATTTCTCAAACTCCACATTAGAGGGAAAGTTAGAGGGATGAGAATTAGAGCCTTCAAAAACTTGTTGAGACTGCAATATGTAACTACCCTCTTCATCTTGGCTGTCAAAAACCTTTAACATTTCATCACATTGATTTTCCAATCCTAATGTTAACATTGAAGCACATTGATTCAATTGTTGGAAACTAACAATATTGAACTCAGGGACCAAAAGATTGAGAGAATGAAGAAAAATATTAATGGGAGACAACAAAAGGTTCTCCCATCCAGGCACAAAGGAAACATAAATAGGCTTAATGTGTGAATATGAGAACCTACTAACATTCCCAACATTGATAAAGCCAACTAGTGATGAAGATTTGATATTGTTCTCCAAAACTAAAAGAGATCTGCCTTGAACACATTCTACTACATTAGAGTAGAATTTTTGTACAACCTCAGCTTCCCCCAATGATAAAGAACTACAATGAAGGATCCCAAATGATTCCAACACTATAACTTTTGAAACCCCCCATTGATGCAACACATTACTAGAAGATTCTTTATACTTAAACTATGTCTTTAGAGCATTGAAATTATGATTCCACTTAAAAAATATATCAAAAACCTTAGAAAAAGGTTAAATCACTATTTCAAACAAAATACTTAGCGGGAGTGGAAAAAGAAACAATTGATCTATCATTTAGGGAATTAAAAGATCCTTTGGAAGAATCCCCTACCTCTTCCATGTTCAATGTCAAATCCACCACACACTTTTTTGAAAGATGAACCAATAAGTGACAATGAAAACAAATTTGTTGAGGGTCCTTAATAACCACCTTCTATTTCCATAAACCATGGATTGATTTGATGTTGACAATTTTTGGAAGATTTTTTATAACATCAATAAGAAGGAAAAACCGAACTGACAATGAAGGGTTGGAAAAGAACTAAAAATCTTGATGTAGAAAAATGCCTAACAGATTACCTAGAGTTTCAATAAAGTGAGACTCTTTGTACTCCAATGGTAACCCTTGTAACTGAACCCAAAAAGGAATGAATTTGACCATAGATTGAGAAGAACAAAAATTTGGAGTCCATAGGGTAGAAAATAGACTAGGACCCTCACAATCTAGGACTTTTTCTATAAACAACATTCCTTGAGTCTTTATCAGAAAATAGCACCACCAAAAACCCTCCCACCTTATCTAAAAATTAAACTTGATTAGATCCCTCCCAAGTTTGAAAAATCTAACGTTGCAAAAAAGCAAGATCTGGAGTGAAATTCCAAAACTTACATATGAGGGCCACCTCCTTGAGATCCTTGATCTACGGCTGCAACTTTGCATTAGTAAGAGTAACATTAAATTGATCATCTAAAACTCTACTAGGTTTCCTTCGTTGTTTAGGAACTCAAACCTTTCCATTGCATTTTGAAACATTAACCTTCCCCTAAGAATGAAACTTATGATGATTCAACCCACAGTGCACAACCTCATCAACACCATTAACCTTCAAATCCAATAAAACCCTCTTATTGATGTTAATATTGTTTTGTAAGGTTAGAGGGGATCGCATAGAAACAATAGATCTAGGGCAAGAGATGGGAATTATGTTTGGGAAAGTGGTAGGACATGAAAAAGAAGAATTTGGATCGAAGGAATCTCCAAAATCAATGGGAATAAATATATTGGGGAAAGAAGCTGGAAAGCAAGAAGTAGAAACTACCTCAAACCAACTCCTGCTATGTGAAGACGCATGACTGTTTGATTTTGAATACGACACAAAAATATCAAATTCAGGTTGTATATCCCAAACAATTGATTTCCCAAAGCATCGAGGCTGAAAAGAGTCAGCGGCTTGGAAACAAGGTTGTTGAACACCATTAGATCTCCACTAAGAACTAGAATCCACCCATTGAGCTCCATTGAAGAGGAAGAAATTTATAGAATGGGGAGGATTTTTCAAAAAATTCTCGTTAGCGCTAGAAGGCGCGTTCCAAAAATTGCGGGCCATTTTCTCCACCTATGCATATATAAGAAATAAAACATCAACATTTAAAATATTTTAATAAAACACCTTAAATATAAAAACATAAATACATAATTTTTACCATTACAATCTATACAAAACCATTAAAAACTTAACTTTTTCTCTTCACTAATTTTATTTAACACACAAAAATATCTCATCTTATTACTCATCCCAAAACTTATAATCCAACTATTCATAAAGTATTAATTACATATTAACTAATCAATCAATATCAATTTGAATAACATTATAGAATCATATTTCAATGTAATAATCAATCAACTATTACTATTCTCTTGTAACTTTTCAAGCATTTTATCATAAATACTTTTAAATCAATTTATCAAAAACTATTTGATAAAATAATTTTTTTTTTACTTTTCAATATTAACATTTGATTAAAAATCAATTATAAACATTTCATAAATTTATGAAATATTAAAAATATTTAATCAAGATAAAAAATCTCATATTAAATAAATGAATATGTGTAGGCCTATAATTTGATGGTTACCATTATGTGTTATATCAAAATTTTATGCCTTTGGATCAATAGTACTTTATAATTTAATGAGTCGCAAATCAACATTGTACTTCATACTAATAGGAATAAAATTGTAAGCCACATATCCCACTCCCTATAATCACTATCTTGAATCAGATTAAGGGCACAGTCTCATGGAGGGGGGATTCCTACAAATCTGGGGCATAATCTGCGTAAATTTTTAGTAGAATTTTTGAAGCTGGTGGTCCCATGAATATTTTTAAACTCCAAACTTTAACTAGGCTGGTGGTGAAATGTTGGTGGAATGGTAGGATGTGAATAAAAAATTAATAAATAAACATCATTTCCCTCCAAAAGTGGTAGGAAGTACATTTAAGTAGGTGGAGCAATTTCTAGCCCCACCCCAATTCCACCAGCTGAAATTTTCAGCCACCTACTTATTTGGGCTGAAATAGATTCCATTTAATCCTGTAGCAGATTTTTGTTTTCCCATGAGACCACCTGCTTCCATAAAGATAGGAGCCCAAGCCCCCCATGGGACCGCAGGGTAAGGTATAAAATCATAATGCACATAAAATGTTTAAGATATGAATTTTTTGATTTGTACTATTTTGGGGGTTTGTGAACTAGATTACAAATATTATATCTTGCAACCTTAAATTTTGAGAAAGATGCAATTTTTTTTATATATACGTGGGAATATTTTGACTGTATAACATTAATCATATCATTAGAGTTTTAGGATTTCTAAATCCATTTTCTTTGAATTGCATATTCTATATCTAGCTTCATAACATCTTGCATGTGGAAGCCACTTCAACAATTTTAATTTTTATAAATAGTTATTATTATATTTCAAATGTAAAGTAACTTGGATAAAACTTAACTTAATTTTTCTTTAGCATCTAATTTGGTATAATGCAATACCATGTGATACAAAATCAAGAAGGTAGGCATACATTTTCGAGTTTATTCGATTGCCTAACTTGGATATAATTCTGATTAATGCATGTATATATGTAGGTTGGTTTGCTATGATTTTTCCTATAAATAACTATTCAAATAGAAAACACATTTCTCATCTACTTTAAGTTTGTAATAATACAATTTGATGTGTATTGGGATATAGGTTGGTTGGTGCTTTTCCTCTATTCTTCTTACAACATAGACCATACAATGTGTTTGTCGATATTAAAATGAACCATTGTAGTTTGTTTATCAGAGATACTTTGTCTATGTGACCTTGAAAGGGGTTAAATAGTAGCTAACATTTGTGGAATATATATGAAGACTAACCCAAACAAGCGCTTTGCGTGAGCTAGAGTCCCTGCCTTAAGCAGGTATGTTTGTAGGGAGAACAATGTTTTGAGTATTTTGGAGTTGGTGCTATTGGTAGATACTAGAGATACGAACTAGGAGAACTTTGTCTCTATTTTAGCCAAACAAAGGCATTATGTATAACGGACTCTGCTTCCAATTCTCCTAGTTGTGAATAGAGGTGCTCCTCCGCTTCTTTAGCCAATCACATTTTCTAAAATTAACCAAACTAAGAAATTGCCCATTGTTACAGAAGCTACAATTAAATTTTCAATGTAACTTGACCATTTAAACATATTTCTATTAATTAACCAGATTGACATATAACATCCTCACCCAACTTAAACATATTTACTTTAATTAACCAAACTGAGAATTTCTCCATAGGTAGATAAGCCATGGTCTGATTTCAAATGTGAACTTCATATAGATGAAAATGTCCAGACAACATACATGGTTTCTACTTACATACAAACTTGAGCTCGTTTGGCTCAACATTTAGAAGTTCATTGGCCATGTTTGCTCTCAAATAAAACATAGATGAATGAATTCCAATGAATTATAGAAAATCAAGGAAAATTGTCTGGAGTATACCAAGTCATACAAATGTAAAAAGGAAATCCTTTATTTGTTCACTTGTTTTACAGCTACAAGAAATGAACTATAGTTGCTAATAATATAAAATGTTCCCCTCAAATTTACACAAAACAACAACAAAATGCCCCTCAAATTCTGTTCTGGGTAAATCTTAAAAATAGTATTTAAAAGCAGTACATGTCAAAATAGTATTTATTAGAAGCATTTAAAATTTGCTAGAAAAATAATCAGTCTTGAAAATAGTATATTTGTCATAAATTAATTATTTGACAAACACATATGGAAAAGGTGTGATTTAAGCCTCTTTTGATGATTTAAATGTCTTTGAAACATTAAAATATCGTTCAAGTTCAAAGCTTTAGCATTGGTCCTATAGTTCATTTTAGATATAAAATGAGAAGAACTGTTTACATTGGGTTACATCCCTATTTGATATGTAAAAGATATAGAGAAAAAAGATGATTCCTTACTTCCAAATCTATGAATGAATAATGTGGTTGAAGTGAGCATATGCCATTAACTGGAGGCAGAGAATTCCCACAATAACAATTACATTGTTTCTTAAACTTTTAAAGTTTTCACGCCATTCATGTCTATGTAAGGTAGTGCTCTGCTCATTTAGAGGCATATTATTTGGTCCTGTAATCACTCCACAAAGGGTAAGTTGACTCAAAGCACGCCACTCAATTGCACTGTGTCTGGATCCTAGTTCCACATTTCCTGATTGACTAACATTCCATCAAAAGATAGAGAGCACAACCTCACTCCAAGACCTGAAAAATAATGGAAAGGAAAAAAACTTTAAGGATTACGATATATATAGAGGCATTATATCACAAGGTTGGAATGTAAATGCAAGCATTATAGATGTGCTAATTCAGATCATGATACTATTTTATGGCTTGGGCTATTCAATTTGTGTCTCATGAATGCAGGACCTTTTAGGAAAAATAAAAATTATAGGAGCAGTTCAATTCATACCCCTCGGTGTTGTCCCACTTAATTTGGGGAATAATGTTGGAGAGGCCCTTTTGTTTGGGATCTAGTTTTCCCTTGCCTTGCAAGACATAAGTTTGTAAGCCAATAAGTAAAAAAATATTTGGAAAATTTATAGTGTTTTGAAGATTTGTTAATTTTTGGTTGTCTTTTGATCATGTAATATGAATCAACCTATATTTTTTCCTTTTAATTGAATCAGTGCTAGAGAAAAACACTTTTTATGATTGTATTTTTAGTGTATGCATGTTGAATGGCTTCATTAGAGTGCATAAAGTACTTGTGTATCCATATTTTCAGCAATATCAGCCCTTGATTTCACTACCAGCAAATCAGTGTCAAGACATGACACTTATTTTATAGAATAACCCGTAAACATTACCCAGAAAGTTTGAGGGACATTTAAAAACCTTGCACCAACATTTGCAAAAATAAAATAAATCAACAAACTCCATCTAGCATAGACTTATTGCCTCATCCTTCATATCGTCCATATGGATTAATATGTTCCATTTTGCAAGGCAATAAATATACATGCCTAATTCATATAGCGTAAGAAGGAAGCATCTCAGATCTTCACTTTGTGGATTCATATGAATGTATGCCATAAAAAGAATACTATTGTACCTATAGTTAGTCTTCATGGTCTGGTTTCACTAATACAGTTTGATATTGGACCTCTTTTAGGAGTTTGGGTTTACTTTTTTTTGGTAATTCTTTGTATATTTTGTATGACAGCTTGCACTATTTTTCTTTGTAAAGATATTTTCTAGGCATGCCATCAACAACTATATTTGAATAGGTTGTACTTTGGAATCCAATTGACTGACTTTAGTCATTCATGGAAAACAAATTCTTCTTTTTTTCTCTAGCTTAAAAGATACCACAATATATGAATAGTTGAAAAGGAAGTAAAAGAACTTGGTATATTAAAATCAAGATACTATGTTTTAAAGGATGGTTGTCTACTCTCAGCATTGAGGGTCAGTCCAACTATATAGATACACTATAAGCACATAGGACCAATCTGCCAATTGGCAAGCAAAACTCCAATATGAACTGTACACACTATATTTCCCAAGACTTTAGATACCTTCATTTAAAGGTTGTAATTTATAGTTTATACAAAACATAACATCTTTCCAAATGTCGCTTGATATTTTTGCCTAGTTCCACTTTCAACAATAATTCTAACTGGTGAAAGGGCTACTAAAATATATTGCTCTTGGTCTGAATTCATTTATGGTCAAAATAAAAAAATGAAGGAATAAAAGCACTACAATGAAAAACCTTTTAAAATATAGTAGATCTCAATAGAGGAGCATTTCCATCTGGTAAGATACATTTGATGAAGAAAAAACTTGTGGCAGGAGAGGTGTAGATCACTGAGCAAGGGGATGTGAGACTACGATTACTTATCTATATATTTCATTAGCAATTGTAGGCCTAATGCCACGGCCATCAGATCAATAGTTAAGTAGGTTGGCAGTGTAACAAGTGCATTGACATGGATTGAAGTTGTCTCTATTACAATCAAACAATACAACACATAGCAACAAAATTATTTTAGAATGAAATAAAACACAACCAAAAATCATCTGGCTATGTACAGATTCATAAAAAAAAACTCATTGAAACCATGACAAGTGACTTACCTCAAGATTCTGCACAAATTGTGTCATGTAGTCAACAATGCTGAGGAGAAAAAATGGGTAGAGTTTGCAGAACAAATATTACATAACCCTAACAAAGCATAATCATTTTTAAAATGAGATGAAGCATAAACAATCTCTCCATAGCTGCTACTTCAACCTATTCACAATAAATGAAAATTAGATCTAAAAATAATGGGGTTTTAGAGATCCAAAGTCTTGAGCTTCCTATTCAAAATGATTAAAGACAATGGGTTTGTTCGGTATGAAAAATTGTATCAAGAACTCACCAAAAGGATATAGACACTTTTCTACTCTACAATTGAAATTTTTTCTTATGATGCAATATGCTAACGTGGTTAAACATTTGAATTGTCTTTGCTTATGGTAATAAACTCAAACAGGAAAAAGATTTGGCATTGCCCTCTTTCCATTAATTATAAACTCAAATATAAAGTTGTATATACATGTTTTTGTTTCTTGGAATTTTGTTCAAATGTTGGCATATGTAAACAAGAGTATCTAACAGAGATATAACACTTTCTATCCAGTATTCGCCTTTGTAATCAGCAGGCATTTGACATGTCTGAGAAACCCATATAAACCACCAGAAATTTATAACATTGCTTTTATAATTTTATTAGGAAGAGGATAATTGGAGTTGCAGAAAAAATTGATATAACACCACACACATATACACCAAATGGGTTCATTGTAAAGGATTCTGAAACTATTAAACAATTGCAACCAGTGGTTGTAAACCCTAATTTCATGACCTCTTGTAGATTCTTCCCCGTACTAAAGTGGGAGCTTTGGAATGGTTTCGGTGCATATAGTTAATGGATTTGTTGTAAAACATTAAAAAAATTCAAGCCAATGCAGTTATAGCTATGAACTAGACATTGTATCCTCACCATTATCCCCAAAAATTGCAACCAATTGAAAATTGTTTACAATAATTTTGTGAGATGTTAAAGTTGCCACACTCTTGTTTGATATGAATGCAGAATGAAGGGAGAGCTAAGTGTAAACAAACTGTTTGACATAATGTCTCTATATTTCTCACCTACATGTTATGCGAATGAGTTGTTTGACAAAATGCCTCAAAGGAAAAAATCCCAAATACACAAATTTTGGCAATGAAAGATATAATTTAGAGGAGGAAAATCTTGGATACTCAAACATGACAGTGAAATACATGGGGACTAAATTGTAAAGGTTGCAAAGAATAACTCATTTGAGTTATGACAGTAGTAAAAGGCATAGATAATTATTGAAAACACTATATGAATTAGACTTTTATCATAATTTGAAGTTAAAAGTGCGTTGGTAAACATATATATAAGGTGTCAAAGTAGGGCTAATGACTATGAACTCTTTGATAAAATTCTTTGAGAACATTCACCTACAGCCAGTGCATGCAAATTATTTGACATGGTGTCTCTAAAATTTTCATCTATAGAACATGTTTGTTGGTGAAATGACTTGAAAATGTTTATAGAGGTTGCATGTAAAGTTATTCACATAAATCCTAATTAGGAATATGAATGGCTCGAGAAAATGTGGCATCATCGACTACAATGATTGTGGGGTACATAAAGTTGAATGAATAACAATGGAGGAGCTCAGGATTTATTAGTTGCGAGTAACAGTTAAAAGGTTCACTCTAATGCAAATGTTCATCTACTTCCTTGACAAAGATGTAGGTGTATAATTTTTAATAGAAAGCCATTGGTATTAAAAGTTTTGAAGACACAAAACCTTTTTTTTGTGCCAATTCTCATGTCTTAAAAAAGTGTAAAAATTGCATAAAACTTTTTGAGCCCAATGAACTGTACAATGAGGTTTGAAAGAAAAAGTCATACAAGATTTTTGAATATATAGCTCACCATTAGAATAAAGACTCCACAAAAACATAGAGACAAAATCTAAGAAACCAACAAAAATTAGTCAAAATTCAAATCAGATGGCCCTCCAGTGAAGCTTGGGTTATCAGATTTTTTCCTCAATGTTCCAAGTGGCTTCTTGCAAATCTCTACCAACAGCCAAGGTCAGTGTTCCTTCACCATTAGTGTGAACAAGAATAGGAGATCTGACATTGAGGGAAATTAAAAAATGACAAGGTAGATACCCAAAGCAAAGGCTAGTACCCTTCTCAGCTCGATGCCACATGTTTCTAGTGTTGGGTTCAAGGTGAAGCCCAAATTGGCAAGTTGCTCAAACAAACTAGATAAGGTTTCCTTTTGCCTCCATTGGAAAGTTTCTCTCATGGATTGATTTTTCCATTTATTGGAATGGAGACCATTTTATAAATGCTACTGTTGTGTTGAATATAAAATGTAACTTGAGAATTAATAAAGAGATTCCCTGCTATTGAAAGTAGATGTAGGCAATTTCCGAACCACTATAAAATTTGTCTCTCATGTTTTGTTCTTAATTTTTGTTTTTGTTTTTGTTTTTGTGCTCATTTTAATATTAACAATTGGTATCAAAGCCTAAAGTTCGGTGTTGGAAATCGATGAAGAATTTCCTAAGCTATGGAGAAGTATTGAACAGAGATGGAATACGATTGGGTGTTAGATCCTGATGAAGTGGGAGTTTCAGATGATGAAGATGATGAAGTTGATTTGGAATAGAGTCCCAACTGCGATGATTGGCTTCAAGCTTTCATGTTTTGGTCATGTGGCTCTAGGCTGAGTGATGATGAAGTGGGAGCTATTCATTAGATGTTTTTGGATGAAATAAATGATGAAGCTGGTTCTATTATTGAAGAATTTCTTGGCAGTTTAAATTTAGAAGAAAGTAATGTCGTACAAGTGAAAGCTGAAACGAAGCACTGTGTTCATTGGTGGGATGGCTAGAAAAATGAGGAGATTTCGGTTGAAGAGACTGGAGTTTTCCTTCCAAGATGAGGAGGATGCCTCCCAAGGAGAGGAGGATGCAGTCAGGACCCATGAAAGTGAAGATGATGATGAACTTGAGGAAGACGCTGAAGAAGAGGCTGAAAATCGAGTGGTTGAAATAATGGTTTATGAAAATCCATTATTCGAGCCCAAAGTAGAACTGGTTTATGATAATCCTTTATTTGACTCCCAAGCGGATGGTATAGAGGTAGAGTGGAATGCATTGATTGTAGGTAGAGAAAAATTTGTAGTAGTGGAGGTATAATTTAATTTTGATAAATGTTGTTATGAAGATGATTGTGAGTATAATGTAGTTGAAGCAAAAGAGTGTTCGGATGACTTATTGATGTGGATGGCATCAGTTGAAACAAAGTGGGATGAGTTGATCTCAAGTGAGATGAAGGTTGCAACAAAATAATTTTTTTTGGATTGGAGCCATGGTGGAAGTCTAGATTTGATTCTAGCTGTGAGGGAGGAAATGGAAAGTTTAAAATTAAAATCCATGGCAATTATTAAATCTGATGTGCTTTGGCGGAGACTGATTCGGTGTGTTCATGAACAAAATTTTGTGAAGCTCAAATCTTCATTGTTGCTTATGTAAATGCTTGCAATGGGGAAGATCTCTGAGCAACCATTTGGTCTTCAAGTGGGAGATTGTTGGGTTCAAGGTGAAGCCCAAATTGGCAAGTTGCTCAAACAAACTGGATAAGGTTGTCTTTTGCCTCTATTGGCAAGTTTCTCTCATGGATTGATTTTTCCATTTATTGGAATGGAGACCATTTTATAAATGTTGTTGTTGTGTTGAATATAAAATGTAACTTGAGAATTAATAAAGAGATTCTGTACTATTGAAAGTGGATGTAGGAAATTTCTGAACCACTATAAAATTTGTCTCTTGTGTCTTGTTCTTAATTTATGTTTTTCTTTTCATTTCTTTGCTCATTTTAATATTAACATCTAGAGTGATCATAAAAAGCAATCAATGAAACCTTTAAAAGAGGAAGTCTTTAATAGTTTATAAGAGACACCAATAGAGGTGTGAACACCAGTTCATCTTCAAGTCTCAAGTATTAAATTCAACACCTAATAATAATTTGTAATAATAGAGAAAGCTTGCTTAAGGTTCTAGTTCTCATGTTCTTAGTAAGAAAGATAGAAAAAATAATAGAAGTTAATGAAGAAGGCCACATTATAGCATTATAATTTCACAATCCACAACAAATTGATAAAATGTGCCACTATTGAAACTGTACGAATGTGCTTCTAATTGTGACCAACAATTTTCATGGAATTATTTGATTGTTTTGGCAGATTCAAATTGTAAGTGCCAAACATCAATACAATTTCATTGTTTAATGTGGGTAATTTCTGAACATAATATTTGATATACTAAATCTGGTTTTCCTATCTCTGCAGATCGGTCACTTGCAAACAGGAAGGCAATGTGGAAGTGAGAAATTTGTAGTCCCTAAGTCAATTGTGGTCACAACTAAACATTGGTCTGGAGCTGCCTTGTAAAATTGGTATTATACAATGAGGATATACAATGTTTTTGTATTTGTTTTCAGTGTATTTAGATTAATGTGTGGTATTATACAATGAGGACATAAAATGAGCTTCACCTTTGGAGTTTCTCTCACTTTCCAATTCGCTCTCATCCTATAGTGTGATTCCTTATGCACATGTTATACTTGCAAACACAATGATGCCCATACACATACGACAATCACATGATGATATATTATTACTACATCAATATTTCAACTATTGAAGTGCATCTATGAATTCTACAAACATTGGATGGTATGGAAAGAACTTTTCCTCATACTAAAACCATTTTCCCATTCACATATTAAAAAATTCTCATGAGAGATTTATCCAAAGTACAACTATGGACACTCCATAATTAACTTATTATTCATTATTATGATGCTTTTATTGTTGGAACTACCAAAAATAATGTTTTCAATGCCTACTATATTGGATTTGGCTACTTTTATGTGGAAGCGGGGAGGGATAGGGGTTGGGTTAATCATCGTGTAAATACTTTTTTTGTTTTTTTTTATAAATGTAGTCTATTATATATATAAATTTTTTATTTCAGCATTAATTGTTTAAATGTTTTTCCATCGAGACCCCCATATAATTATTTTTTATCATTTATCACAATGCGCGATGTCTGATGATTGTATATTATAACTATTTAGAGAGATAACTTGTAGTCAAGGACGTGATGCCCAAGTTTGTATATTTTGTTGAAAATGTCAATTTCTAGGTGAATTCAACACTAGGGTTCATGGTTGTTTTTGTTATCTCTACTTACACTAAAATACTATAAAATATGTTTTGAAAAATGAAGAGAATGTTGATGTGGATAGGAACAGGGATTTTATGGCTTTGAAGAGAGGCAGGAGCAGAGGTAAAACTAAAGCTATGGAAGCTCCTTCCAAATAGGTTAGAATGATTAGTATTTACTAAAAATTTTACTCTTTATCTCATCTTTTAGGATTTAAACTCGGGCTTTTGTAATGGAATCCCCAATATATTCATCACTCTAGCTTATCTCACTTGACATATTGGAGGGAGAGGGAGAGATAGAGGCTAATATAGAGAAATAGAAATGGATAGGAAAAGAGATAAAGAGATAGGGATATAGATAGATAGTGAGATATACGTATAGAAGGATATGGATAGAAAGAGATTGAGAGTTGAGTGAGAGGGAGATCGAGCAAGAAATAAAGATAGAGTAGAAGAGATGGAGGGAGAGATGAAGTGAATAAGATGGAGGGAGGGAGACATTTCTAGAGATATGGAGAGAGATGGATGGGTAGAGAGAGGGAGACAGTTCTAGAGATGGAGGGGGAGAGAGGTATATAGAGGTAGAGATGAATATAGAGAGATAAAGGAAGAGTGAGACAACTAGATACAGGTAGAGACGAATATACAACAAGAGAGGAAGATGGAGAAAAATATATAGAGATATAGAGAGAGATAGAGGGAGAAATAAAGATAGAGAGAGATAGGGAGATAGAGAGGGAGAGATAGAGAGTGATAGATAGAGAGGAAGAGATAAAGAGATATAGAGTAAGAGGGAGAGATAGAGAGAGATATATGGTGAGATAGAGTGATATGAAGATAGAGATATAAGGAGATATGGAGAGAAGGGTAGAGAGGGAGACATAGAGAGAAAAATAGAGAGAAGTAGAGAAAGAAAAATAGAGATGGAGGGAGATATAAATAGGGGGAGAGAGAGAGAGAGAGAGATGGGAAGATAAAGGGAGAGAGAGGTTGAGATACAAAGATAGATAGGGGAATAAGGAGGGAGCAAGAGAGGGAGAGATGGGGAGAGATAGAGGGAGGGAGAGAAAGGGAGAGAAAGGTAGAGGAGGGAGAGAGAGAAGATGGGGAAGCGAGAGATGTGTAGAGAGGGAGAGAGAAGAAGAAGGGGGAGGAATAGGGAGGGCTATAAATAGAGGGTGATATAGATAGATAGAGATGGATAGGAAAAGAGATAAAGAGACATGGAGAGATAGATAGGGAGATGTATGCAGAGAAGGATATGGATAGAAAGAGATAGAGAGATGAGTGAGAGGGAGATTGAGTGAGAAATAAAGATAAAGATATAGAGGAGAAGAGATGCAGGAAGAGATGGAGTGAATAAGATAGATAATGAAGAAAGGGAGGGAGATAGAAAGCATATATATGTATAGGGATAGAGATAGATAAATGGATGTAGAGAGATATAGAGAGAAAGAGATAGAGAGGAGTGAGAGAGAGAAAGAGATAGAGGTAGATGTAATGAGGTATAGATAGAGAGGGGGGAGAGATAGGGAGATAGAGATAGATGGGGAAAGAGTCAGAGAGAAAGAAGGTGATAGAGATAAGTAATAGAGAGGTATCGATAGGTGAAAAGAGAAAGAGATAGGGATAAAAGTAGGGAAGGAGAAAGAGGATGTGTGTGTATATGAGTGAGAGAGATATGGAGAGGGATATATATTTAAAAATAGATAGAGAGGGAGGGAGAGGGGGGAGAGGGGGGAGAGAAATAGAGAGGAGAGAGAAGTAGAGAGAAATAGAAAGAGGGAGTGATAAGGAGAGGATAGAGATAGGTATAACTTGGGAAATATAGAAGTGATGTGAGAAAGATAGACAAACATATAGAGAGGGAGAAATGGAATGAGAGAGAAAGAGGGAGAGGGAGAAATATAGATAGAGAGAGGGAGACAATGAGAGAGGGGGAGATGGAGAGATAGAAAGATAAAGATATAGGAAGTGATATAGAGAGAGAGAGGTATAGATGAATATATAGATGGGGCAAGAGTGAGAGATTTAGGTGATGATAGAGAAAAGCAGTAGAGAAGGGGTAGAGGTAGAGAGATAGAGGTAGGGTGGGAGAAAAGGTAGTGTATGTATCTAATATTTATATTTATATTTATAGAAAACTTATTTCCAATAATAAAAGGTATAATTTATTATAATTTTAAAAATAATACAAATTTAATTACCCAATAGGCTATTTTGTTTGAAGTTTCCACCGAGATTTTCATCAGCCCAGCCGATAATTAGATTTTCCAGCATTGGGGATCTCGTCGCTGATGGGGAGGTAACTGGGTTTTTTTGTGGCAATGTTGACATTGGTAATTACGTGGGTTGGTGGTGGTGGAGAATGGTGTCTTGGATACAGGGAAGGTGAATGATAAGTGTTTGTTGGTGTCAGGGCCAATGTATCTTGTCATTGCATGATTACAGCAGATGAAGTAAATGCAATATCGAATGTTGGCATGTGGGAGAGTATACTTTGATGAAGCTGCATTGTCAGGAGATCCATTGTGGTGTTGGTTTGATAGCAGGCTATTGTTAAATTTGTCGTGCTCGGCTCCATTTTTAAGTAGGTTGGAGGGTTTTAAAACTATTGGGCTATGGAATTAGTAAGTCATTTTGCATGGGTATTTTGCATAAGTGATTAATTCATTGTTTATATCTTTCATTCTCTACTTACTATTCATTTTGATAGTAGGTTTTAGGGTTTGAACACTAATGTGTTGTATAATGTGCGGGGAAGTATATTGATTAAGTTGCATTGTCGAAAGAGCCATTGTGGTGTTGATTTGATAGTGGACCATTGTAAAAATTGTCACCTATAGTTCCTTGGTTTGTTTCATAGGAGACTATTGTAAAAATCATTGGCTTTCATTGGATTTTGTGGCAGATTGGAGGGTTTTAAAACTGTTGTTCTCCGCAATCTGTAAGTCATTTTACATGGGTGTTTTGTATAGATTGTTTCTTAATTATTTATGTTAAAATTGTTATTGTCTGAAATCTGTAAGCCATTCTGCATGGATGTTTGGCGTTATCGTTTTGTGTGGATGGAGAAATTGTAGTTGAATCTTTCTTTGTTTTGTCAAAAAATAAGGTAAAGGTTTATAATTTTTTCATTCCTAGTTTATTGTTTGTAGTTATCTCTGTGCATTTTTGGCCTTATACTAGTTACCGTAGGAGCAATAGTAGTTAAATCTAGGTTCTCTAGTCAAAATGGCTAGGGTTGGTAATTTTATTTCCCAATTGCATATTAAGATAAGAGTGATTGTATATATATCAATATGCAGAGGGTTTGTTATTTGTTTGAAGTTTCCGACAGGATTTTCGTCAGGTGAGCCTTGAATAGGATTTGTTGTGTAATAGGTGTTTTACAATTTCTCTGTTTCTCTATAATATTTAATTTCAGCCAATGTAGCTTATATTTTCTATGTAATGTGTCAGGAAGTATATTGATTAAGTTACATTTTTGAAAGAGCCATTGTGGTGTTGGCTTCATAGTGGACTATTGTAAAAATCATACTATTGTTTGATAGAAAAGTATTGTAAAAAATGTCGGCCTTCACTCCGTTTTATGGCAAATTAGAGGTTTTTAAACTTGACATGCTATGCAATTTTTAGGTTGTTTTACTTGGTTGTTTTGTATAAATGGTTTATTTATTGGTTATGTTAAAACTATTTTTCTTCAGAATCTATAAGTTGTTTTCCATGGGTGTCCACCATTATGGTTTTGTATGGATGGAGAAATTGTAAATATATAGATATGTAGAGTGTTTGTTAGTTGTTTGAAGTTTCCGATGGGATTTCTGTCAGCCGTGCCATAAATAGTATTTTTCATGTAATAGCTCTTTTACAATTTCTAGTGAAAGAAAGAATATTTAACTATAGTTTATGCAACCACAAAGAGTGATAATCTCTTTGAAGTCTCCAAAATGGGTTTAACCTCAGAGACAAAACATATAACAAGAAGGCATTAACAATAAATTAATCATCTATGCAAAACACCCATGCAGAAAAGAGTATAACCCCACAAACTTGATTGAATATTTGAGTTGCATAACCTCACACTAAATATTATAGAGAAATAGAGAAATTGTAATAGAGGTATTAGAATAACACTAATGTATCTTACTAAAGGATTGGTGAAGGAAAAGAAACAAGGTGGGGTAGGCATTCAGAATATCTCATGGAAAAATAAAGCATTTGGGGCTAAACTTGCATGGAAAATGTACACTAATCTAGAAGCAAAATGGGCCAAAATTCTACAAGCAAAATATTTGGGTAATACAAACCCAACAAAAATTATTACAGTAGAAAATCCTCCAAAGGGTTCGGCTATCTGGAACTTCATTATAAGTAGCAGCAACCTCATAAGTAATTTTTCATCTTGGGAGGTAAATGATGGTCAAAATGTAAAGTTTTGGATAGACTCATGGAATGGCAAGGCTTCGTTGTCAATGAATCAGGATCTTCAGGAGGTTAAAATAATTCTATCCCAAGCCTAGGGAGAAAAGTTTTTGGACTACGTTCAATCGTAAAATTCTTTGATTGGGAAGGTAGTATGGAAAAGTCCATCAAATAGTCCATTAATTACTTGTTAGGTAGATCTATTTAGTAAGTGTATGAAGGAAAGAATAGTTTATTTATCTGCAAAACTAGATAAAATATTATGGACAACATCAAAAATAGGTGTATACTCAATGAAGGAAGGATATGCAGTCTTAGCACAATCTAAATTTTGTGATCAACCCCAATGGGCATATGCTTTCTATTCGAATAATAAATTCCTTTTGAAAGAAAGAAGCTTTGTATGCATTTCTTTACAAAAAATAATCTTAACAAGTGATCATCTATTTAAACTAAAAATCATTGATTTGTTCAAATGTCCATTATGTGAAGAGGAATTTGAAACTGTCGATCATTTATTTCTACAATGTACTTTTGCAAATGAAAGCTAGAATTTTGTTATGAATAAGTTACAACTATATATGCCTTTTCCAAATACAATTTGGGAGCTATTTCAAATTTGGCCATTATTATATCAATCTCCATTCTTTGCATGCATATGGTACATTGTCCCGGTGATTGTATTATGGAATATCTGGTGGGAAAGAACTATGAGAATATTCAGGAAATTAAAATCTTCAATAGAGATAGTTCTTGTTAAAATGGAAAAATCTATATCAGAAGGGGTTAACTCATGTGTCTAGAGAGATAAATTTATTAACTCATTGTTACAAATTGGGATAGATCCATTTTGAAAAATTAGAATGACATAAAGTTTCCATTTGATGGCAACATATTCAAAAATTGTACTTCAAAAGTTGATAGAACATTAGTTAGATGGAACCCACCTCTAAAGAATTTTGTTAAATTAAACTTCGATGGGGCATCTAAAGGTAATTCGGGGTCTTCAGGAGCAGGTGTTTGCATAAAAAATTCAACAGGGTCAGTATTGGCAACCTCTTCTTATCATCTTCAACATGGCACAAACAACAGTTCAGAAGCTCAAGCTTTGTTATTGGGTTTGGAATCAGCAATCCAATTAGGATTTTCAAATCTACACATAGAAGAGGATTCTTTGATAATCAATAATGCACTGAGGGAAAGAAAAAATCATAATTGGAACTTAAATTATACACTACATAGAGCATGGGTATTATTAGAAAAGTTTGAAGCCTCAATAATTTCTCATATCTACAGAGAAGGAAACATGGTAGCAGATTTTTTAGCTAGATTAGGAAGCGATAATATTGAGATTAGGATAATCAATGATATCAGTGCTTTAAACAACTTCCCTAATCTACTTAATTTAGTAGAGAAAGATGCAAATGGGTAGGGATAACCATCTCAATGTCCTTATCAACAACCAAAGATTGGTCGACAAGTTTTAATATGTCATGCTTTTATCATATCCTTTTATTCAAACATGATTTAAATGCATGCACTAATTATTGTTATCATTGAAAGTGAAGAGCTCTCAATTGCAGCAATAAGCACATGGGTAAATTGTTATAATGTGGCTTATTTGGGATGTCTGGATAATTTGGAAAAGTACAAAGTTTCAAATGTAATACTTTTGAATCGCAATTGGGCATCATGTAAAGTACATGGTTAAATTTGGCTTAGAGATAGCAATGCTTCTTTTCAAAATTTTAGCCAAAATTCATTATCAAGTGCTGCTTTGTTTAACGACATATCTTTTAATGATTATACTTTGGCTTGTTAACTTGTGTCGATGCAAACATGAGTACAAAGCTGGCAAGATATTTCATACGAAATCAATAAATAAGTACTTGGTTCTATTATTGAGATATTTCATGTGTCTCCACATACTATCTAGAGAATTTTAAAATGGAAATTTGAATTTGTATATTATCCAGATCTCTAAGGACAACACACTTGGGATGTTTCGATAAATTTGCAAAGTACAAATTTATATTTGTAATACTTTTAGCAGCACATTTGGGTGTCATGTAAAGTACATGATGTCTTAGTCATATCAAGTTTGCCTATTATTAAGTGATGCTTTGTTTATCAACATATCATTCTAATCATTATAGACTAGCTTGTTAACTTGTGTCGATGCTGACATATGTACAAAGTTGGCTAGCTTCCATGCACAAACAAAAAAGAAAGTTGTAGGTTTTTAATCAAGATATCTCAAGTGTGTTTTCTTTAAGATGCCAGTTCTAAAAAATCATGTGAAATTTCCTTTAAACAAAACTTCTCACCATTCATGTGAAGTTGTTTCCAAAGTACATGGTTTTGAGCTAATTCATAGGGTCTTCCATAGCATCGTGTGGTTAATGATATTTGTAGGGTCATGGAGCTTAAGGAGTTTCAAGTGAAAAATTATCAAGTTCCAATCTCAATGAAACCATGGGAAGAGCCCTTTTCATCAAGCATTGAATGGGAGGAACTGTCGAAAGTTTCCAAGGTCAATTGTAAGTCTATTTTCAATTGCATTCAAACCATTATTGGCCAGGATGTGTTGTATACAAAGCTTCAAAGGATAATATTTCCTGTAAATCTATTGTCCAAATGTTTTCTTATCAAACATTATGGATTTGGTGCAAAACTATAATGTTTTAAAATCTATAGCTACTAAATTGTTTTTTCGAAGGTATTTGGAAAATGATGCATTTCTTACAAGTGTGCAACAGTATGATTTCAACAAAGGTGATGGGATGGTAGGAGGTTTATTTCCCAGGCATTTAATTTTCTATAAAAAGAGGTATACAAAAGTTTTTCAAGGTATGCTTATGTCAACAATGCATGATACCTCATCTCACCTCTATCAAACTTTAAACAAGTATCAATCTGCCTTTGACATGGAAGATATAGATCAAATTAAGAGGAAGTTTCATGCAATTTCCTTTTTGAGGAATCATACATGTGTGCAAGATTTGCAATTATCAATACCTCCACAAGCTGCTAAAAGGAAATTTTGCTATGGGTATGTTTCTAATATTAATGCAACAATTCCTTCACAAGACTATGATTACAAGTAGAAACAAGTATTGGATGAAAGTTCAGTGAATGGCCCTCGAGGGGCAAGAAACAAATCAGCTTCTTTCTAAACATATGTAATAAGATATTTTGGCTTATATGTGTATCAAGATGCTATCTTTTGAGTGTTGTATGTATTGAGGTCCTATCTTTTGGAAAGGTATTGGGATTATTAATTATGTAATGGGTATAGTCAATGTTTTGAAAAATGGATGAGGTTTTATCAATTATGGAAAAGGATATGTAACGGGTGTTATCAATACAATTTGAAAGGGTAGAAGGGTCAGTTTTTTGATATGTAATAGGGTCTATCTTCTCTCCCTGTCAAGTGAGATTGGCATCTACAAATGTAAAAATGATGTATTTCAGGAGTGATTCAGTGAGTATTATGTACGTTCTTGAGCTATAACTAAAGGTTTTATTCTCCTAGTTCTTTCCTGCTGGTATGCTCGCCTGAACAAGGATTTTGTAATACCTATTATAATATAATATAAATTTATATAGTGGCTTGCCACTTTTGTTTAAAAAAAAACACTAATGTAGCTTGGAGCCTCGATTAAGTCTATATATATGTGTGTGTGTGTGTGTACATATGTATGTATATATATATATATATATATGTGTGTGTGTGTGTAAATATGTATATATATACATGCATGTATGTATGTATGTATGTATGTATATGTTTATAGATATGTATATATGCATAAATATATGTATGTATGTTTTACTAATAGCTCTGTTACAATTCCCCCATTTTTGTATAATATGAAATGTCATATAATGCAATTCTTTTTATACAGAAACATATAACAAGAAGAAATTAACAATAAATTAATAATTTATGTAAAACACCCATTTATAAAAGAGTATAACCCCACAAACTTCATTGAAAATAAAAATCATGGCAGCTCAATAGTTGTGCAATTGTATATATGCAAACACATGAATAAATTATGTAGATGCTCACAATCTATATGATTGTCTTTGTAAGCATTTGAAGTTAGCTTGATTAGAAAGATAGCAAGGGACTAATTGTACAAAATATGTATAACAACAAATATGGGCAGAGTATATATATGTGTCTACATATGTATATATATATATATATATATATATATATATATATATATATATATATATATATATATATATAATTGTACAAAATGTGTATAGTAGCAAAGATGCACAGAGTATATATATGTTTCTACTTATGTATGTATGTATATATATATATACACAAACAAGAAAACAAGGGCCACAAAAATTACTGAGCCCAACCATATTTTTTTGATGAAAGAAAGAAGATTTAACTACAATTTCTCCACCCACAAAGAACAATAATCTCTTTCAAGTGTTGAAAATGGGTATAACACCAAAGATATAAACATATAACAAGAAGACATTAACAATAAGTTAATCATCTATGAAAAAAGCCCATGCAAAAATCAGTATAACACCACAAGCTCCATTGAAAATTTGAGCTACATCACCTGACACTATATATTATATAGAAATAGAGAAATTCTAAAGGATCTATTAGAACAACACTAAACAACCACCAGATTAATTTTATCTCCAATATGTCAATGGTTTCATACAACCCTAAACCCTACACACAAATAGCTACAATTCCTCCTATGGTAATGGTTGCAACACCAAAGATATACACAAATAATGATTCAAGCAATAGACCAACAGTGAAAGAAAGAACATTTAACTACAATTTCTCCTATGGGAACATGCATATATATATTATACATATATGTACACACACACACACACACACATATATATATACATACATATATACATGCATATATTGTAAATTCGAGTTGCATTATTTGGCATTAAATATTATAGACAAATAGGAAAATTGTAAAAAAACTATAAGGAAAACATTGGAGAATGACATACATCTTATTCGTAAGTATCATCCTAATAGCTCTTAAAGCTCTTACATAGACTGCTTGTCTTGCACCAATATGTTGTGTGATATTGTTTTTCCCACTGTCAACCTTTCACATAATGTTCATATTTTTAGACAAGCCCTTGCTTGGAATGCGAGTGAGTTTATCTTTGTCCATATTTGGCCTTATACTTGTTACATTAGGAGAAATTGTAGTTGAATCTTGTTTTATTGCTCAATAAATATGCTTAGGGTTAGTATTTTTATTGCCGTCCATTTATTGTTTTGGTTATATGTTTGCATCTGTGTTGTTGGTCGCATTAAAATAGGACCATTTGTAGCTTATGAACATGTTGGATATAAAATTAGTTTGGTAGGTGATAAGTGTTATTGTTTCTAATATCTCTTTTATCTTTTCAATTTATCTATTTGAACTTTTCAGTGGGTTCACCGTCAACTTGACTGACAAGAGAATTTGTCATGCAATAGCTCTTTTGTAAATTCTCTATTTGTCTTTAAAATTTAGTCCTAGAAAATGTAGCTCAAATTCTTGATTAAGCTTGTGCCCTTGTGGGCAAGTTGTGTAGATTATTGGTACTCATTGGATTTATGAGTTCTATTTAATATGGGTTTTGTGCCAAAGAATGTAGCTTCAAATTTGAATTGACAACCCAAGTCTTACACAACCTACTTGTCTTCTACGAATATGTTTAGTGTGGGTTCTAGCTCATCTGTGATTTAGCTATGATTTTTAACTACTCTTTTCATAGTTCTACAATTTCTCTATTTTGTCTATAATATTTAGTGGAAAATATTGTAGCTTGAATTTTCAATTGAGAAACCAATTGTTATATAGTAATCGGTGTTACACCTTGTCTAGATAGTGATAGAATTATAGGTGGAGATGCCTATAGGTAATTTCCATCATTAAGGTCTAATACCTCTTGCACAATTCTCTATTTTTCTTCAATATTTACCAACAAAGGATGTAGGTTGAATCTTGTATCAATATCTTTCAAATTTTGTTATCTGTCTATAAGTTTAAAGAAATCGGCAAGGTCTTTTTTACATAAAAAGATTTAGGATCACCTCATATAATTATTCTCCTACCCTAATACATCACAGATGATCAGAAACCCATACTAAACATATTTGTACAAGACAAGGTTTGCAAAAAAGGCCTTTGATAACAACAAGAGGATCTATTGTAGACTCAAAATTGTCCTACACCATGTAGAGGTCTTTTGCTACAATTTGCAGCAAACTAGTGGCAGCTTCACCAAAAGCAATACATCAAAGGCTAGTTGAATAGTTACATATGTACATACATATATTCTAAATTTGAGCTCCATTATTTGGCACTAAATATTATAGAGAAATAGGGAAATTGTAAAATAACTATTAGGAAAAGAATCAGGAACCACAAAAAATGACAAAATACCAAAACCAAACATTAAATAGAGCTTTGAAATAGGAGGAAAGAATATCATAAAATATATTCGCACAACACAAGTAATGTATGTAATAGTTGGTTGAATGGGCTTGCAGCTTTACCTGCAAAATATAGTGATAGTTGCATTCCTAAATTTACAATTAAGCCTGTGGCATTATACACATTTTGTGGAGATTGTTGCACCATATATTTTTTTTCATAGCCTAAAGAAAATAAGTAACGTCATAAAGAGTTGGGTTTACATATTTGATTTGGGAAGTTGAAAAGAATTTTGTATAGGCATGGAGGAAAAAATAGTTTGGTGGCTTTCAAGTGTTTTTGTAATAGTTCTTTTACTTGTTAAACTTTATATCTTTAGCTAATATGCTATTTGTTTGAAGTTTCTATTTTTTGAGAAGTCCACATTTAATCGTGCAGTATGTGTAACATATTCATAATGCCAGAATGACTCTTTTGAAAATGCAACTGAATCAATATATTTTCTTGCATATTTTTTAGTAAACTTTGCCCCACTACAACATTGAATATTGCATTCAGTTCCTATTGTTTCATTGCATTAAAATTGGTGTGTGTGTATATATATATATATAATTTTTTGTTCTGTATTTTAAAATATACATGTACGCAGACTTATATATCCATATATATACAAAGTAGGCCCCCTATGGCCCATTTCAAAATGCAAGTAAGCATCTAGACTAGATTTTCCCTCAGTTGGCTGGCTGAGAAGGCTTCAAATTCAGCCCTTTAGCTTCCTATAATAATGTCAAACTTTGAAGTAGACAATATGGTATAAGCAACCAAAAAGGTTTGAATTTGTAGCCTTCCTAGTTGGTTAATTGAGGGGAAAAGTAATTTGGATGTTTTTTGCCTTCATAAATTGCAAGCGTGAGAATTAGATGGTGAGAAATAAACATACTATACACATGTATTTAGATATATTATTGTGTATATAAATACATATATACATATGTATATATGGATAGATATCTCTGCTTATATGTGTGTGTTTATAAATGTGTTGATAAAGGGGAAATTCAATGCATATATGTACTTAATTATTTCTACGCATATATACATGCATATATTCTACATTCAAGCTCCATTATTTAGCATTAAATATTATAGACAGATAGGCAAATCATAAAAGAACTATTAGGAAAACAATCAAGCACGACATATGTCTAATTCTTGAGTAATTGTTGTTGTTTTTGTTATTAAGGCAAGAAAATATATTGATTAAGTTGCATTGTCAAAAGAGTCGTAGCGGTGTTGCTTTAATATTATAGTATTGTAAGAATCATCTTCCTTGGGTCTCTTCTATAACAAAATTGAGGTTTCCCAAATTGTTGTGCTATGGAATTTGTAAGTCAATTTACATGGGTATTTTGCATAAATGTTTTGTCCATAATAATGAATACCAAGCAATGTAGGCCAAATCTCCAATTAAGTCTATGATTTTATACACATTTTGGATAGATTATTGCACCCTATGATTGTTTCCATAACATAGAAAAATTAAAAATATGCATAAATACACATATATAGTGTTGGATGTTGTGGTTTTATTTCTGATATGTGGTTCTCATTGATGTCAACACTATTAGCATTTGATGTATTAAAGGTTATATATGTCAAGGATATTGAGAAAATTGTTAAAGGAATGAGTTGCAGGTTGTCAATGGAACAATGAAGGTCATGAAGGTGTTTTGATCCATACGTCGATGATAAATTGTCGTGGAGTAAATGGTTTATCATTGAGAGTATTTAGTTTATCCACTAGAAGTTTCAGAGGTCTACGTGAAGTTTTGATTGTGTTATGAACAGTTGTGTTTTGATAGTTTTTCTGTGGTTTCAATTAGTATTCATGAATGAAGTTGATACATGATTCTACTAATTTCAGTTACTACGGATGTATCTATGTTGGTTCTTGTTGCATGTGGATACTTCTAGATCATTCTCTATCTTTGTTGCATGTCCACATTGATTGATGTGTTCATGGTCGAATATTTTTTTCATATATGTTAGGGATTTCATGTTCTTGGCCGACATGGTGGTTGTAATGTGTTGTGGATCCTTGGAGATTAAAATTTCAATGTTTGGAATGCTCAAGGATATTTTTTTGGGCCACAATATAATATTGTCCCACAGTGTTTGATTCACATTGGAAATTTATTTGTAAATTTGAGCCGACATTGCATATATGTTTTATATTTTCATATTTCTTTTGGCCGACGAAGTTGTTGATGAAATTCATATTGCAGATATATAAGAGATGTTTGTTTGAATTGAAGTATGCTCAATGTGCTCCTATGTATGTATGTGATAATATCATTTTATTGCATAGTAGAGTGTGAAGAAGTTTGAGCAGAGTGTGAAGGAGTGTTTCTATGCTTAATCAGAACTATAATCAGGCTTTTGGAGAATCTACTTTCTAAGTTCATACCCTATGGATCTAATCCATATTTTATTCCTTGGGAAGTGAGCCCTCTTGTATTTGAGTAGTCAGCCCTAGGCAGTGTGCCTAAATGCAAGTGCATTCCCATTATTATTCTTATCCTTTTAATTGGGTATAATATTGTGGACTAATATCCATTGGATGGTTTTTCCCCTAATAGGGTTTACACGTAAAAAAATATTGGTGTTATTTGTGTTTCTAATGTGTTGATTGTTTATGGTTCATTATTCATGCATTAGATCTAAAATTGGGTTAAGTTAAGTTTCAGTTAAGATTGAAAAGTTTAAATAATTTGTGACAACTGATTCACCCCCACTCTCAGTTGTTTGTCCTTGTTTGCCAACAATTGGTATCAAAGCAGGTTCCTCTGAAGAATTTTAAAAGCTTGAGGTGATCCATGATGGCATCATACAAGAAGGACAACCCTAAATTTGATGGAAAAACTACTCACTATGGAAAGCTAGAATGAAATGTCATTTGAGGTGTTTAGGTGAACACTTCTAGAAGATTACAAAGAACAAATATACTATTCCTCAAAATGGTCCTTCCACTCCTAATGAGATTAAAGATGTTGAGAATAATATCAGGGCTATGGAAGCTTTGTTGAGTGCTTTGAAAGATTTGGAAATAACAAATGTGATAGGTCTGAAGACAACTCATGAGATGTGGGTGAAGTTGGAAACTTTGTATGAAGTAGATGTACATGTGAAGGTCATTAAGCTACAGAGTTTGAAATCAAGTATGAAAATTTGAAGATGAGTGAAGATGAAAATATTTCTTCTTTTATGCAAAGAGTAAATGAACTTGTGATGGGTATTAGATGTGCTGGTGGTACCTTGGATGAAAAATAAATTGTAGCTAAAGTTCTTAGATCATTTCCTCCCTCCTACAAATAAAAAGCTCATGATATTGAAGAATTCATATCAGTAACAAATGTGACAAGGGATATGCTAATTGGTAAACTTGCTTCCTTTGAATTAAGTGAATTTGGTGATTCTACTCCTAAGACTGAATCTGCATTCAAGGCTTTTGTATCTAGAAGAAACATGCAAAGATATGAACTCAGAGAAAGTTCTAGAAATACATTCAAATATGAGGAAGAGATGAAACAACTTGAAGAAGAAGAAATAGAGGTTGAAGAGCTAGAAGCATTGATTGCGAAGAAAGAAGGAAGAGGACAAGGTAAGTATAAAGGAAAGTTTCCTATTAAATGTTTCTCTTGTAGTAAAATAGGTCATTTTGCTTCAAGGTGTCCTGAAAGATTTCTAAGGTCTAAGCCCTACAAACCTAGATTTCAAAAGAAGTGTTATTTTGCTAAAGAAGGTGTGACTAATGATGAATATGATAAAGAAAATGGAAATGAAGATGAATGGATTTTCATTGCTATCAAGGAAAATGGTCTAGTGGCTACTGAATTTTCTAAAGTTGAGAGAGCTCTTGCAGCTTGAATTGAAGAGAAGGATGAGTTGGTTATTGACAATAGATGCTCACATCATATGACTAGTGACAAAAGAAAATTTGTAAGTCTAGAGAAATATGATGGTGGGGTTGTAAGATTCAGAGATAACAATGTTGGTGTGATCCGTGGCAGAGGATCTATTTGCCTTGGTGGTAAAAATAACACTGATGATGTCCTTTATGTTGAACGCTTCAAGCATAAACTATTGAGTGTTGGACAGATGGTGGACAAGGGTTATGATCTTTAGTTCAAGGATGGAAGATGCACAATACTTGGAAGTTCTGAAAATATGATTGCTTCAGGCACAAAGACAAAAGGTAATATTTTTCACCTAAGTGTTGGCAATGTAAGTTGTTTAACTACTCAATTTGATGAAAGTTGGTTATGGAATAGGAGGTCATGTCATGTGAATTTTGATAACATTGTCAAGGTAAGTTCCTTTCAAGCAGTAAGAGATCTACCTATGCTAGTGAAACTTGCTAACACAATATGCAAGAAATGTCAAATGGATAAACAGACTAGAGTCTCTTTTCAAAGAAAAAAGAATCATTCTAGTGGATTATTGGAGCTAGTGCATACTGATCTATGTGGTCCCTCTAGAATTAGAATTCTACAAGGAGAAAGGTATTTTATGTTGATTATTGATGATTACTCTAGGATGATATGGGTTTCTTTCTTAAGAGAAAAATTTGAAGCATTAGAGAAGTTCAAAAGTTTCAAAGCTATGGCAGAGAATGAGAAAGGTTTGAAGATTAAATCCTAAGGTTAGATAGAGGTGGTGAGTTCACCTCCACGGAGTTCAATTATTTTTGTGAAGAGCATGGAATCAAAAGATAGTTATCTACTCCCTAAACCCTGAGAAAAAATAGAACAATTTTAGATGTTACTAGAACAATGATGATTGAAGGAAATGTGTCTCACATCTATTGGAGAGAAGTTGTAAACACTGTTGTGTACACTTTAAATCGGGTAAATGTTAATGGTATTTTTGGTAAGACTCCTTTTGAGCTATGGTTTTGGTTATAAGCCTACTGTTAAATATTTCAAGATCTTTGGGAGAAAGTGCTACATTAAGATAGATGAGGAAATAGGAAAATTTGATGCAAGGAGCAATGAAAGAATCTTTCTAGGTTACTCTACCAAGAACATGGCTTACTAATGTTATAATAGAAGATTAAGAAAAATGGTTGAATGTGCAAATGTCAGGGTTGATGAGGATTCTGCTAGATCATCTAGATACTTTGGATATGATTCAGATGACCATCAAGTTAGTTCAAAAAAAGGGAGGAATGCTTAGACACATAATCAAGTCCAAATTATTTCAGTAAATCAAGAAAGTCAAGAAGGAGAGACAAATGGAAGTGCAGAAGAAAGAATAGAAGAACCAGAAGTGCAAGTGAATCCTAAAAATTTGAGGTATGTGAGCTAAATCATTTAGAAAATCAAATTATAGGACACAAAAATAAAGGTGTGCAAACTAGAAGAAGGATTGCAAAAGAGTATTTCCTGATTTCCAAAATTGAGCCTAAAAATGTCAATGAAGCTTGCATTGATGAATACTAGATGGAAGCTATGAAGGAAGAACTGATGCAAATTGAAAAGAATAATACATGGATTCTTGTTCCCACACGTAAAGACAAAAATGTGATTGGTACAAAATGGGTCTTTCGGAATAAGCTAAATGAACAAGGTGAAGTGATTCAAAATAAAGCAAGACTGGTATGTAAAGGGTATTCACAAATGGAAGGTATTTATTTTGAAGAAACCTTTGCCCTTGTTGCCAGAATTGAAGCTATAAGACTATTTCTTGCTTATGTTGCATATAAGAACTATAAAGTCTATCAAATGGATGTGAAGTCAACTTTTCTGAATGGTGAGTTAGTAGAAGAAGTATATGTTGAACATCCAGATGGATTTCAACTGACTAAAAAGGAAGACATGGTTTTACAATTGAAGAAAGAACTTTATGGACTCAAGCAAGCCCCCAAAGCCTAGTATGCTAGACTAGATAAATACTTATTGAAGCTTGGATTTAAATAAAGGTATTGCTGACAACAATTTGTATTTTAAGTTGCATCATGATAAAGAGTTGATTATTGAAGTCTTTGTTGATGACATTATCTTTGGAGGAGATGATGATTTATGTATGAAGTTTGCTGATGAAATGAAAAGTGAATTTGAAATGAGTATGATTGGTGAGATGAAATTCTTTTTGGGATTGCAAGTCACTCAGATAGCCAATGGGATTTTTATATCTTAGTCCAAATATGTGAGAGAGTTATTGAAGAAGTTTGGCATGGAAGACTCAAAGCTTGTTGGTATACCCATGGTAACCGGATGCAAGTTAACACAGAATGATGATTCTCCTAAGGAAAATCAAACAAGATACAGGCCAATGATTGGAAGATTGCTCTACTTAACTTAGACCAGACTAGACATCATGAATATTGTATGTATGGTTGCTAGATTTTAGGATGATCCAAAAAAAAATCATGTGACTGTTGTAAAGAGAATCTTTAGATATATAAAAGGAACAATTGATTTTGGGATTTGGTATCCTAAAGATGATTATCTTACATTGAGTGCATTTATTGATGTGGATTGGATAGGAGATGTAGATGATAGGAAAAATACTAGTGGTAGTGCTTTCTTCCTAGGGAAGAAGTTGGTGTCTTGGTTGAGAAAAAAGCAGAATTCCATCTCCCTATCTATTGTTAAGGTAGAGTATATTGCTGCTACAAATAATTGTACTCAAGTGATATGGATGAAACAAATGTTGAAATATATTAGAGTAGTATATGATGAACCTATTGCCATATACTATGATAAATCAAGTGTAATAAACATATCAAAGAATCCGGTGTTACACTCTAAGACCAAGCATATATCAATCAAGTTTCATTTCCTAAGGGAAAGAGTGAATGAGAAAGAAGTTAGATTGGAGTATGTGCTTACCAAAGAACAGGTTGCAGAAATTTTCACCAAGTCGTTGCCAAAGGATACTTTTGAGTATCTCAGAGGAATGCTAGGTGATTACCCCTCTTGATATGAACTAGATATGCATTTAATTGCATCAATCTGTATGCTTCAAAGCTATATTTTGATCCGGATTGATGTTTCTATGGCTTCTACTTAGGGGGAATAGTCAGATGTGTAGATATGTGGTTTAGAGCTTCTATGTGGGAAGATAATGTTTATCTTTTCCATTGATTTCAAAGGGGGAAAAGATTCATGTAAAAAACTATGAATTATCTGGGGAGAAGAGACTTGTGGGGAGAAGATCATGTAGAAAAAGTTGAGGAAGAAGAGTCAGAATCAAAGAGGGAGTAAGTGTTGATTGAGAGTTGTGTTGATGGTGTTTTTCACATCATGTGTTGCCATCAATGCCAAAGGGGGAGATTGTTGGATGTTGTGGTTGTGTTTTTGATATGTGGTTTTCATTGATGTTAACACTATTAGCATTTGATGTATTGAAGGTTGTATATGTCGAGGATATTGAGAAAATTGTTAAAGGAAAGAGTTATAGGTTGCCAGTGGAATAGTGAAGGTCACGAAAGTGTCTTGATCCATACATCAATGATAAATTGTTGTAGAATAAAGGGTTTATTTCTGTGAGTACCTAGTTTATCCATTGGAAGTTTCAAAGGCTTGTGTGAAGTTTTGATCATGTTATGAACAGTTGTTTTCTAACAATTCTTCTGTGGTTTCAATTAATATTCCTAAGTGAAGTTGATATGATTCTAGTAATTTCAGCTATTGCAGATGTCTCTATGTTGGTTCTTGTTGCATGTGGATGCTTCTAGATAATTCTCTATCTTTTTTGCATGTCCATGTTGATCGGTGTATTCATGCTCAAATATTTTTCTCATATGTGTTTGGATTTTCATGTTCTTGGCCAACATGGTGGTTGTAACATGTTGTGGGTCCTTGGAGATTAAAATTTGAATGTTTAGAACACTTGAGGATTTATTTTTGGGCCACAAAATAATATTGTCTAACGGTGTTTGATTCACATTGGAAATTTATTTGTAAATTTGGGCCTACATTGCATATATGTTTTATATTTTCATATTTCTTTTGGCCGATGAAGTTGTTGATGAAATTCATGTTGTGGATATATAAGAGCATTTGTTTGTTAGAATTGAAGTATGCTCGGTGTGATCCTATGTGTGTATGTGAGAATATCATTTGATTGTAGAGAAAAGTGTGAGGAAGTTTGAGCAGAGTGTGAATAATTTTGAGCAAAGTGTGGAGGAGTGTTTATGTGCTTAATCAGAACTGTAATCAGGCTTTTGGAGAAGCTACTTTCTTAGTTCATAGCCTGTGGATCTAATCCATATTTTCTTCCTTGGGAAGTGATCCCTCTTGTATTTGAGTAGCGAGCTCTAGGCAGTGTGCCTAAATGCAAGTGCATTCCCATTATTACTCTTATCCTTTTAACAGGGTATAATCTTGTGGACTAACATCCACCATGGTTTTTTCCCTAACATGGTTTCTACATAAAAAAATCTTTGTGTTCTCTTTGTTTCTAATGTGTTGATTGTTTATGGTTCATTGTTCATGCATCAGATTTGAAATTGAGTTAAGTTAAGTTTCAGTTAAGATTGAAAAGTTTAAATACTCTGTAACAACTGATTCACCCCCCTCTTTCAGTTGTCTATCCTTGTTTACCAACAAATAGAAATAATAAAAGCCTGCATGCATACACATATAAGCATCCATAAAGATAAAGAGATACATGTAGGGGTATATGCATTTGCATTTATTATTTTTATTCTTGTTGATGTGTACTCTTGTGTTTGCACAACATTAAAAGTGGATTTCTATTCTTGTTGTTGTATCTCTTGTTGTTTCAATAGTATTAAAAGTAGAATGGTTATAAATTGATATTTATAAGTTGGCTGCCAATTACCATTTGGATGTTGTTGTATACTAATCTTTTTTTTTTAATTGTGAAATAGAGATATCAATTAGTGAACTCAAATTGCAACATTTTGTCACTGCAAATAAGTTCCTAGAACTATGTCTGTGAAACTAGGATTTTTGGATGGGTTCGCAGAGTCCCCCAGTATTGATTTGTTACTAGCACCCACTAGTTCCCCTGCAGAGTTTGACTCTAAGGGTGTGACCCCCTGACCTTTAGATCCTGATTTTGTAAGCATGATTTCCCTTTATGTTATAACTGTTCCAAATTTGGCATTATTATTTCTAGTTTTATTCGCTTTTAGGTGTATATGTACATGGGTCATCTTGAAAAAGCATATAGATGTGGAGGGTGATCCCACAATAGTGGTTTACAATTTTTGGCCAAATTGGACACTGAAATTATTTTTTTAAACTAAATCTTCACATTCGGGCACATATAGCGGCTAAACCGTGAAGAATTTGGAGATGATACAAACTAGAGTCTTGTCACATTTTGTCTGTAGGTTCTAAAAATATTTTTTTCAAAATTTTTGGAATTAGATTCCACTTCTTTTTCCATCTCCCACAAAAACTGGTTTTTTTCATAAAAAGCATTTTTAAAAAGTGACGCACACCGTATAACACAATTGTTTTTCCATGAAGGATAAAATTCTAATTATTTCAAATTTAGATTCATAAATCCAATATCTAGTGCTTCCACTTGGTTAGATAGTTTTTATTGAATATATTTTCTTTAATCAAGTTTCAAAGTCAAACCAATTACATTTGACATAAGCGTGAATTATAATGCATAACTTTTTTTGTATATATTGAAATTCAATTTTTTTTCTTTTGGATCAAGGACTTCAATATCTGATGCACTCATATATTTTTTATTTTATTTTTGATAATCTACTATTTTTCCACATGTGCAGAACATAGACCTTCATTTTTAGATGAAAAACCTATGTTTAATAAAACTAAAATATCAAATACATAATAAAACCAAAACATATTAAAATTATATTCGTTGGATAGCTCATTTTGAGGACTACTTGATTCCAGTTGGATTTGTGAATATTCCTCCATTTTCATCCTCAAACTGAGCTCCGAAGTGCCAAAATTCAAGTTTTTTTTTTTGTCTCAGGGGAGATGAGGAATAAAGGGGGTTCGAGCGAACCACTAGGGGTTCGCTCAAACTAGGGTTCATTTGAACCCCCCTTCTATAAGGGGTTTTGATGGATTTTTTGGTAGGAAATTATTAAGAGGGTTCGACTGAACCTAGGTTCTACCGAACCCCTAATTGGTTTAGTCGAACCAATAGGTTCGTACGAACCCCTAAAATCAAGTTTTTTGCCATGCATTCATTTTTTGTGAGTTTTCCTTCCTCGCTTCAATTGTAAACCACTATTGTGGCTTCACCCTGGAACTAGATATGCATTCCTATTTTCTAGCATATAAAAGGATGCCTTTCATGTATATCTATATCTATATCTTTATGTATGTATGTATATGCATATGTATATGTGTATGTATATGTATATATATGTCTATGTAGATATATATGTATATGTATGTATATGTATGCATGTATGCATATGTATATGTATATGTGTATGTATATGCATATGTGTATGTCTATTCATATGCAAAAACAAATACTACAATATGATAGATCAGATATGAGGACAACAATTTTTTCCCATTTTCTATGAAATCAATGGGACAATGACTCTTTTGACAATGTAACTTAATCAAAGTATAGTTTCTGACATTGCAATGATCAATATTCTATATGTATATGCGTATGTATGTATATGTGTATATATGTCTATGTATATATATATGTATATGTATGTATATATATATGTATATGCATATGTATATGTATATGTGTATGTATATGCATGTGTATATGCATATGTCTATGTCTATGTATATTTAAAAAACAATACTACAATATGATAGATTATATATGTAGATAGCAAATTTTTCCCATTTACTATGAAATTAATGGTAGAATGACTCTTTTGAAAATGCATCTTAATCAAAGTATATTTTCTCACACTGCAACATTCAATATTGCATTTACTTCATCCACCCACATTTACTTTGCTTTGCTTGATAGCATAATTCATTAAGCCTCGCACGAGCAAACACTTACTATCCAACCATGCCTGTACTAAGGTTGCCAAGTCCTATACGTATCTGTATGTATATATGTATGTATATATATATGTATGTCACTATACATTCATATAATGTATGTATATGTATACATGTCTATACATGTCTATATTTTTACATGTATATATATGTACATTTTACATGGGTATTTTGCATAAATGATTAATTTATTGTTCATGTCTTTCAATCTTTGCTTATTTTTCCTTTCAATAGCAGGTTGGGTGGTTTTAACATTGATGTGATGCAAAAGTGTGCAAGAAAGTATATATTGCTTAAATTGCATTGTCGAAAGAGCCATTTCAAATAGTAAGAGATATTATAAAGAATAAGACTTACGATAACACTTATCAGCCACAAAACTAATTTTATATCCACCATGTTCATAATCTGCAATTGGGCCTATGTTAATCTGTCCAACGACAAAGATGCATACACATAACTAAAATAATAAATGGAGGCCAATAAAAATACTAGCCCTAAACATATATTTTTAGGAAAGGAACAAGATTCAACTACAATTCACAGATATTGATTTATATACACATGGATAGACATATATATTTTGTTATATGTTTATGTACAATTGCCACTTTAAATATATCTATGGTTATACATGTATATTCATATATCTTAATGTGCTTGAGCTTCTATGTATACTCATAGGTTGTATAGGTACACTCAAGTTGCACAACCCAATCAATTGCTAAATTTAAAAAGGGTAAAAAACAAGAAGGAAACTATTTCTACTATAGGGAGCATAAAGAAGAAATATCCATAAAGCACCGCAAAAAATACTTACAACAAAGGATAATTGCACCAACCACATTTGGATGCTAGAATGCTAATAGTACTCCCTTGCAACACCCAATTCCAATGGTAGATTCCAACCCTTATATAAAATCTCAAAGGATCTCCCTTGTTGCACCAACACAAGAAGAACACCTCAAAGAAATATTCAACGATAGCTACCTTGTTGTGGTAAAGTGATTTCGACATTGTATAGATGCACTTTCTATCCTTTTTGTTTTAGGGAAATCTACATAGGGATGCACACTCGAATCTCAAGGTTAGAAGCCACATGTGTAAGGTGTTATTCTAAAAAAAGGTGCCCATTGGTTCAGCTCCACAAATGGCATGAACCCAAGCCCACAACCATTGTTACTCAAAAATTTAACACAGGTCAAAGAGATGCTTATTGCTAGGGTGGCTCCAGTTTTATAGGTTACCCATTCTAGCGGAGGCCAATTTAAATATAGTGGCCACACAATAAGCTTCCCTCATGATATCTTGAGCATAGAAAAACTTTTTTCATGCTGACTACAAGACCTTGAGGCCGTGATCATTCGTAAGATCACCATTGAAGGCATAAATTATGATTGTTATGTTAATAAACATCATGTCATGGGTGCATTGAAATAAAAAATTCAATATAACAAATACTACAATGATGTTGAGATTGATGTTGAGGCTCTTAATATGTTACCTGATATTGTTGATGTGTCCAATTTCTTGCATACAATAGACCAAGTTTTAGATGAACAACTAATGACATTAACTAGCTCAACAAATGTTGGACAAGAAGAAAATGACTCTTCAAACTTTTCATCATTTATTCCTTCCTTACCAAATGCTAGGCAAGAGCTGCAAGCAATAAAACGTGTCTTGCAAATTGAAAAAAAGAGAAAAATATCTTATCTTGGACTAAAATTAGCTCTTCTCCTGTTAATGAATACAACACTGAAGTTTTATTTTCAATGGCATTTCCAACATTGTTCCCCATTGGAGCAGAACTTCCCCTTCAACCGAGAAATCTTACAATTCACTTGCATGAATATGCCCTCCACCTAATGAGATATTTTGAAAACAAATTTGGAAAACATCTTAGGTTTAGATATTTACTCTACAACTTGATTATGAGACATCGCAGCCAACAGACTATCTCTATTTTTGTTTGAGAAGATCTAGAGGACATAATCCCCAAGTCGTTGACTGTTTTGCGGCAATAGCTTCAAGTTGCTCCTGATCGCCAACTAGCCGAGCAGTTGATATGATTTGGCACATCATTGCATGGGACCCACTCTTTTTTGGAACTCTTGTTAGGCCCAACTAACCATCATGATCGAACAACTTGGCATACCCACCCTTTTTTTTACTTTGAGTTGTGCAGACACAAAATGGGTTGACCTGCAAAATGTCTTCTCTTCTACAGCTTGTTTAGCAATGGAGCCTTCAACAAAAATGTTACTAGATAGTGTTGTTTAGAATCCACATATAACATCTTTATATTTGCATCATAGGTTCTCAATTTTCTATGAGGAGGTGATTGAAAAGCTTTTGCATGCAAAATATTATTGGTATAGATATAAATGGCAACATTGTGGATGTGCACATGTGCATGGTTTTTTATGGCTTCCAAAAGCTCCTGACATGGACACTCTTGATTGGTCCAATTACCATGAGGTTACCATGGCAAGACACTTTTTTGATAGATACGTTTCAACTTGGAATCCATGTTGCCTTGCACAAAGATTTCTTAGAATGTATCATTGCTCTAAAGAAAACTTGTGCTTGCTTACCATGAGCCAGATCCTAACCAATGATCCAATCATAGATTATGAAGAGTTAATAAACATAGTTCAAAGGAACACAAAATGCTCTGAATATACTTTTTTAAGAAGAAAAGGAGAGCAATTACAATGTTAGTATAAAGCACCATGGCAACAACAACTTACATCTACATTGACATCTGATGCCAAGTCTAACAAATCTTACAAACCAGCATGAAATGATGATCACCTAAATATTCATAGCCCATCTTTGCTTGCAATTTTGCGTGCCAATGTTGACTACCAACCAGTTGTTTCTAGGAAAACGGTTTTGAATTATATTTCTAAATATGTAGCTAAATCTGAGAAAAAATAAAAAATTATCTAGATATGTTGAAAAGATTTGTAAATACAAATATAGTTGAGGATAGAGCACTAGTTGCATATCAAAAATTCATGATGAATATTCTTGTGGAATGTGACATCTTTGCATAGAAGACGTGCCATATGTTACAAAAATTGTCTCTTCTTACTTCAAGATGACGATACATTTGCTTGAATGTTGGAAAAAAGACATGGTTCCATACAAACAAAGATAATACTAATGAAGAGCTACCAACAAACTATATTCAATGCTATATGTAGAGGCCTCTAGAGTATTTTCTTTATTTCTAACTAGCTCGGTCCACCTATATACACACTCGTAGAAGCACAAAAAGGCTAAATGAAAACCAAGGCACAACCTGCAATTGTCCTTGTCTAATCATTATTCAAGACTACTCTTGTTGAAGATACAAAGATATTTGAGACATTTTGTTGGACTGAACTTATGTTATACAAACCTTTCCAGAACATACAAACAAATATAGGTCTTCTCAAACAAGAGATAATAGAAAATTGGAAACTTTTAAAAATGACTAGTTATCATCCTTGGCATGTTAATAGACTTCCAGTTACATCCACAATTGAAGAAGAGGATGATAGTGATACTGATGATTTGAACCATCGACCTTCTATGGATGAATATGAATGGGAAGTTTTCTCTCAGCTTGGTGCTACTACTAACTTTAGTATAAATCAGCTTCATCTATTGGGTAGATGGGATTTTGATATGAATCATCCATGGGATGCAAACCATGTTCCTAAAGAACTCCATATTGCTTTGTATTTCATCTCATCAGCCAAGGCACAACGTGAGCAAGCTATGGTTCAATTTTTGCATTTAGATGTGTCAGCCCATCAAGTTTCACCAAAACAAAAATTGGCCCTTCAAATAATCCAAACACATTGCATGCATCCTTCACCCAAATCCCCTCTTCGCATGATCATTCAAGGGACAAATAGCACTGGAAAATCCTTCTTGATAAATTGTATTTGACAATAAATGAATACCTCTTTTGCTGGACCCAATAGCTACTTGCTCACACTAGCTCCTATAGGTGTTGTTGTGTACAACATATGTGCCTCTACAATCCATACAACACTTCAGATTTCCATAAAGGATATGAATCCTTTGCAAGGGAAGCAATTGACATTATTCCAAGAACAATTTAAGTATATTCAATTTATTTTGATTGATGAAATGAGTTTTCTAAGCCCAAAGTTTCTATTGAAAATAGATAATTGGTTGTGCCAAGCATTCCCAGATAACTAGACAAAGCCATTTGGTGGTGTTTCTATGATCCTTCTTGGAAATCTTGCCCAGTTGCCATCTATCATGGATATTCCTATTTATGCTTCATGCTCATCGATTGTAGCCCTGTGGCACACTTTCATGGTCTCAATAACCTTAGACACTATCTTTTTCTAAAAAGGAGATGTCCCTTCATAGCGGAAGTTCCAAGCAATCCTTCTCCATATAAGAAATGTTGAGGCTCTCCATGATGACTGGGAAGAGCTTATGAAACAAAAAAATAAAATGCTTTCAACCACAAAAATAGGACAATTTGATGTTGCTACACATTTGTTTGCCACAAATCACTTGGTCACATTCCACAAAAAAATAATTCATAATAAACTTTTAAATCTACCCATAGCCATTAGCATTGCTCGAGTGGCACAACAACATGCATATGATCATGGAAATGATGACCAGCTTCTCCCAGAATTGTTACTTTATGTTGGTGAATAGGTGATGCTAACAACAAATTTGTGGATTCAAGCTGGAATGGTGAATGGATCCCTTGGTGTTGTTACAACTATTGTGTACAATCCACATTCTAAGCTACCAAACCCACTTGACTATCTAGAACATTCGAGAGACATCCCCATCCCAACTATAAGTCAGGGGAGTTGAACACAAATTCCACTCCCTATGGCATGGGGAATCACTATACATAAAGCATAAGGCTTAACATTGGATAGAGAAACAATAAACATAGGAAAAAAAGAGATGCAAGGGTTGACTTTTACAACTATTTCACATGTAAAATCAATTGAAAGACTTTGTATTGATCCACCTTTCTCATTTGAAGGATACTCTAGGCTTGGCACCAACAAATACATTGCTTGTCATTGTAGCAAAGAGACACATTTGGAACAATTGTAGCCCTTGCCAAATGCTTTTGGCTCCACCCTATAGGCCGACTTACAAAAAAGGATCCAAGTTAATTATTCATGCATCTACCTCAACCTATGTGCCATTTCCTTCTCAAGCATTTTCTAAGTTGAATCTTTAAAAAACATACCAAGTAATAATTTGTGAAAAATGGGTATAATGCCAAAGATGTACAAAGATACTACACACAAATAACTAGAGGGTACAACTTGTATAGGCCAATTCCATGTTTTGATGATTCTATTCTATTAATTTTCTGACTTCTTGTTCTAAGAATTTTTTGTGTGATCCTTTTACTATATGGAATTCAAAACAATACACTCTTTTGTATATTCCATTTTCCCATCTTTGTTTAAGTGTTTTAAAATTCCATGATGTCAACTATTTATTGGCATACCTAGAATTTCCTTCCAACTGAATTTAACATACAGTGGTGTAAACATACAGTTACAATTCTTACACATTAATACATATGCAGATACAAACAAATTTAGCTATTAAAGATGCACAAAGATTGGAACCAACAATAACTAGAATCCAAAATTTCTATAAGTCAATAACGTCTTTAGCACATTCCAATATATTAAACAATATATGCACATGTTGTAGATGCATTCTCAAAAAAAATTGTCTTCCATTTGACTAATAAGTTTAAAATCCTGCAACCATGTTGTGTTTTCTATTCTCATAGCCTATATACATTGAATTCTCACATTTCTCCTTCGTGTTTTCCTTCCACAAATTTTAATGTCTTGTTGTACCTTTTCTATTAGCTTTATTTGATTCAAATTGCTACAAATGTTTTTCTACAAAATTCCTTTTCTGTTGTTTCACTATTTTTGTATATTACATTCATAAATATATAGTCTTGTCTACATTAGTATTCTTTCTTGTGATACATGAGAAAATTCCATGCTATTTGTCATGACTTGCTCGAGCATCTCCACAATGATCATGGAGTTTATTGGATTTGTGGTTTCCTGATTGTTCCTCTCTCAACAAACATAGAATGGTAGGTGCTTGCTCATGTGATAGTTAATACATCCTGGAATTTTTGTGAAATGCCATGGAAATCAGTACATCTAATATTCATTGTTCTAATATAGGGATGTCAATTGTTTTGGTTCCCTTGTGAAATGATAGATTGTGGTGTTTGTTTCATAGAAAACTAGTCAAAGAAGCTGCTATGCACCTCCCTTATGTGCTAGTTTGGAGAGCTTCACAACTGTCCTCCTCTGCAACCTATGACATCTTTGCTACAATTCTTGTGGTAAGCCATTCCGCAATGTGTTTTCCCTAATCCATACTTATCTAATTTTAGACATGTATTTTGATATAACAATATGAAATGTTTCTTTGTAGTTGTATCATGTTGTGCTCAATGCAAAGATAGATCAATAAGCAAAAATGCAGCCCATGTGTTCGACAACTGGTCCTAGAAAGACAACTGGAGTTGTAAGCGTAAACAAGGTTTGTTTTACATATTTATATTTTCTTGTTTTATACATTCAATTTTTCCCTCCCTCCATGGCGAGATAACCTCTATATATTTGTTGTTTTATATAAACATTCATGCATGGATTTTTACATGTACTTGATTACAATAGCTATAGTTTGTTGTTTAGATTATATTTTCCCATGGTCCTAACCTTTCCTTTTATGGAAACCCCAATGAAAATTTCAAATAGATAGCACCAACAATGTGGCTTAAGGGGGGTGTTAGAAATAAGCCACAATTGAACTAATGATGGGATGGCCAAAGAGGGGTTAGTAGCTTAGTTGGTAGAGCACTCCAACAACAAATGGAAGGTCCTAGGTTTGAGTCCTAGTTGGTCAATATGAGTTGCAACTCAACAAGATTATCATGTAGTCCTCTATCTCTCATCACTTGATTGTATCTTTTCTCTCTTTTGGAGAGGGGTTTTACCGTAACTATGTTTCACCCTAGTTCACAACATTCATGCAAACTTGATCTTTGTGAGTTTAGGCATGAACCTTATACAAGTATAAATTGTAATTCATGAGACTGATATGGTAGATTGCTAACTATCAAAAAAATTTCACCTTAGCCTTTTGATATGTAAATCGATGTAAGGATTGGTAATATTTGGGCACACCTTTAGGAATTGTCTAAGTTCCAAGGGTCATGTTCTCCTTAGTTTTGATTAATGGGAAAAACAAGTTTTGAATGAACTTGAAACCATTTACAACAGGTTTTGAATGGACCTGAAACCATAGGTTTTGAATGGACCCAAAACCATTTACAAATAGGTTTTGACTGGGACCCAAGACCCACACAAAGAAGCACAAGTTGTAGAAGAGATCAACATCGATGACTAGCAGCAAACCAACAACAGATCAATAGAATAACAACATAACTATCCAAATCTACTCAATGGTTTTGACGAGAACCTTAAACCCAACAAAACCATGTTTTACAGGGGAACTTGAACCCACCTAGGTTTGAAAGGGAACCTGAACTCCCTTTAGATCCAAAAACAAACTAGGTTTTAACGGGGACCCTATACCCATTTGAGCCCAATGCTTTTGAAGGGACCATGAACCCTAAACAACTAGGTTTAGGCAAGCATCTTAAACCCACATACACCGCCTACAATAGCCCAACAACAACACAAAAATCATTCAAGTAAATCAACTTCTTCATACCACTGGTATAAGCAACCAAGTCACAAACAACTAAAAAGTCAGAAGAAATAGAGCCCAACAACATTGCTTCTCCACCTCTATAGGAGAAATCATTATAACAACTAAGGATCCAATAGAGTCCAAAATAATCTAGCTATTCTCTCCACCTCTATAGGAGAAAAATCCAAGCTCAAAGTTGCCATAACAGTCACAAACCACTTGCACACCAACAATATGTAGGAATGGGATCCACGTTAATGGGAGATACAAGAGTAAGCCCTGAACCACAACACACACCTCAACCAAAAAAGGAGAGGAATCCACCTCCATAGGAGAGGTCTCCACCTTAAAGGAAGACCCAGTATCCAAAGAGAAGGCCAAAACTACAGTATGATAAAAGATCTTAGCAACCAACAATAGGAGAAGCAACTAGGTCTTCAAAATAATCTCTAAACATTACCTAACCCACAACACCTCCAACGAAACCAAGAGAAACTTCAGCATATGAAACTTAAAACTAAACAAAGCTAAACCAAAAACCTCTCACTAAAGTAAAACTTATCCAAAAATTTGTAGAAACAACTATCAGGAGCCAAAGAGCAACATACACCTTGGTCAGAAAAATAACCGAAATCCACAAAGAGACAATGGGCCATGAAAGAAGGGCATGATAGGGAAAGCCTCCAAGCAGAGAGAGAAGAGAGCCGATAAGACAATGAAAATAAACCTCCAACCCTACTTTCCAGTTAGGGTCTAAAACATGCCAAAAACAATCCTTAGTAACTCCACCAGAGGCAGACCAACCACCAAAACCCCAAGCATTAGAAACGCCCAGATAGAGGCTAAGAAGCCCCAAAGAAGCCAGAGAGAGCCCAAGGAGCCAACAGACAAAGTGAGAGGAGAGAAAGGAAAACAAGAAAACACCACTTCCAACCTAACATGGTAGTTAAGGTCTGAGATTAGGCCATCATTCTCCTCAACCAACCTTGTAGCAAGAACACCAAGCACCACACCCAACACCAACACCAAAGAAGAGATAGAGAGACTTAAAGGAAGGAGGAAAAGGTAAGGAAAACTTCCAAGTAGAGAGTGTAGAGAGCCAACAAGAAATTGAAGAACAACCTCCAACCCTACATGCCAGTGAAGGTCTGAAACATACCAAAAACTATCCACAAGCAACTCCACTAGAGACAACCCAACAAACTCATCCCCACACAATGAAATCCCCCACATAGAGGTAAAAAATCCCCCAAAATGCTGGAGAAAATAGTAAAAACTACAGACAAAGAGAGAGGAAAGAAGGAACAATAATGAAAAACCTCTTCCAACCCGACGTGCCAGTTAGAGTCTAAAACATGGCCATCAAACTCCTAAAAAAAAATATCAGCAAGAATCCCAAGCACAACCACCAACACCACACACAGAGCCACAAAGAGCCATGATCTAAAGACTAGCCTTCACCCAACAAAGAAAAACAATAGGGGAGGCCACGGGCATCACCAATACCTAGCACGCTAGAAGGAACCATAAAGGCAACACCACCCCCAACAGTAGCACAAGGAGTTGAACACTAGTCGGCAACAAAAGAACTCGACCACTAGTGCCAAACAGAATGTAAGGCACCAACATCATCTTCGTCTAGATCATCCCCATCGCCATCATCTCCAACATCTTCCTATGAATTCAAATGCTAACACCTGCTCGCTCTCCCACCCGATGCCATAAGATAGTGATTCCCATAAGTTTTTTTCCATGTTCTCCTTAGTTATACCTCTAGTTGGATTGGTTTTACCACGCTCTTATCAAGGGTTTCAAAGATAACAAACAAGCATGAAATTGACTTATGATGATGACTCTTGATATAATTCTCTAATGACCTATTATGATGTTCTCATAAATGTTATTTGACGAGTTCTTGCATAACTCCTAAATATTCTCCCAAATGATTTTAAAATAAGTATATGAATAGATTTAAATTCAACAACTAAACACATAAATCAACACAAACATACACTTTGTTAGCTTACAATGGCTAATAGGAGGGAGTTGACAAAAAATATTTAAAAGTTAGCTTTAATTTTTTTAAGGTTTAAATCTCCAACAACATAAATGACCCAGGTGAAGTCTACACCTTCATATTTGATCTAAGGTGGCAAATGAATAATGTAAGATCACAACCAAGTTTTTATAATAAATAATGATAAGATTGAAATAAAATATTACACTATAAAATAAATTCATGCAAAAATACACTTATAAACTTGTTAAAACATTTAAAACATTTTAATAAAACACTGTAAATATTAAAAACATAAATACACAGAAAAGTATCTCATCCTATTATTTATCCCAAAACTTATAATCCAACTATTCATCAAGAACACATTACGTATTAACTAATCAATCAATATCAATTTGAATAACATTATAAAATCATATTTCAACTTAAATATTAATCAATCAACTATTAATATTCTCTTGTAACTTTTCAAGCATTAATCATAAATACTTTTAAATCATTTTATCAAAAATTATTTGATGAAATAATTTTTCTTCAATTTCTAATATTAATGATTAAAAATCAATTATAAACCACATTTCATAAATTTATTAAATAATTTATTTTTAGACAAAAGGAATTTAGCCTGTATATATATTAATATATGATAATAAAGTTTTACAAAATTTGGGATCCATGACTCTTGCTAGCCAGACATATCAACATGAAAAACTTGTAATTCACAAAAACTCCCATTCCCTGCCTATAGATTCTATATAATTTTACCTTTATACAGTATTCATTCACAACCCCTTATCAGAAAACCCTATACAACGATCTCTTGCTCATAGATTGTATGTAAAGAAACCCCCTAATTGAAGAGCATAAACAACCAAGAACAACATATACAAAATTTATGAAATATTAAAAATATTTAATTAAGATAAAAACTTTTATATTAAATGAATGAATATATGTAGGCCTATAATTTGATGGTTACCATTAACTGTTATATGAAAATTTTATGATGTCTTTCATTTGATGTTTTAAGAAAAATATAAATTGTCAAAATAATATTTAATTTATGAAGAATTTTATATAAAATCTTCTATATTAAAATATTTTTATCTATTTTATTAATCATACATATTAATATGAAAAAAAAGAAAATTCTATCATTATCCCATATTTCTATATTAAAGATAGTTTTTAAGATTTTGTTTTAAGGTTTTTTTTTTAAATACTACCAATCAAAAGATGTGCAAGAAAAAAAGCTAAAAAAGCTTAAAAAAAAGGAAAAAGATAGATTTTTACGTTTTGGAAAAAAAGCAGAGATTTTAGTTATGTCTGTTTAAATTGGATTTACTTTAAAAATGGTTCAATCGCGTTTGAAAATGGGTTCGTTGGTTGCAGTAAAAAGAGAACAAAGATCCAGTGATTCAAGAAATCTCTGTCAGGAATTCTATCAAGCATATTAATCCTAAGGTATGTGCCAATCCCCTTGACTTGAACAGGTATCTTGACCTGGCCTGCTATTGCAAATGCACCATCTTCACAGATTTTCTCCAGCATTTATAACTGATTCTGAATCATTTTTCTAGCATTTCCATTTCTGATTTTCTTTTCTTACAAAAGATTACATGGCATTTACAAACATTGACAACAGACACAATAGCAAGAACCAAAAACATAGTTTTGAATGTAAAAAGTCTTGAACATAACTAAAATAATCATTGATGACTTCTCAGAATATATGCCCATCCTTCGCGATTTCATCATCATCTCGCAAATCTGAAGCCCTTAAATCTAATCAAGGCAATTGATTTGCTATAATATTTCCAGCGAAATTTCATTTAAGATATACAGTAGCCTTTTTGTATCGAGAGGTTGCAGAAGTAATTACTTTCCTCTCGCACTATGCTCAATATTTATCTGAAGATCACTGTAACTTGTAAGCTCCGTTGCTATGCGTTTTCCCTTTAACATTTCTAGGTTACTAATTGGATAATTTGATATAAATATTGATTGCAGATTGGTTTAATCTACAAGTAGAATGATAATATATTAGCTGAAGCTTTTAGGATTTCAATTGTCCATGATTATTAGTTTTTTCAGCTCTTCATAGGCCATTTTTGTTTTAAATATTTTGGCAACACCGTGCCATTTTCTTTGTGTATGATTGTTATTTTGTTATTGCATGTCAAACAGTTTGAGATATATTCATAACAAAAACGGCTTGCAGCAGCCAGTCTAAATTATTCACCATGCCTAGGGCACGAAGTTCAGCCGAAAGTTTTTATAAAAGCTAGGCATTCACGAAGTTCAGCCGAATGTTTTTATAAAAGCTAGGCATTCAGCTTAATGAATCTTAGCATTATTTAGGATTTCTTAAATTTTAAACTTTGCTTTGATCTTATTTTTGCAGAGGTAAAAAATGGGTGTTTTTTTGCTGACAAAATTGCCATAGTTCAAAAAATTAGCCATGGATAGCATTTTTTATAGATGATTTAGCAAATGGATAGTATTTTTTATAGATGATTTAGCAAATAGTTTAGCAAATTACTCGAGCAAACCTTTATGATTTCTCCTTCATTACTTTTGGCTGATTTTGATGTTTCACAACATCAATGCTATTTACAATAATAATTTAAATTAATTTTCTTCCGGTCTGCAATTATAACAATATTGTTATGTTTGTTCTTTGAACAGGTAACAGGAATTTTCTTTAGAAACAGCTCTAGGTTTGAAAACTGTCTTTTGAAATAGTTATAATTATTAATTTTTGAAATATTGCATGTTTTCATTTGGGAGCTCGTCGATCTAGAAGTAATAGTTTGAGCGAATTGGGTACTGTGATTTTTACACTTGCTAAAAATAAGCCATGAATACCCCTTAAGTTATCCTAAAAAGTCTTTAGTTGCGTCTGCCTCCTTTGCCATTGAGCTTAGAACTTTATGGGATTTGGAAATTGCAGTACTATGTTGTTGTTGCTATACTCATCCCATTACTATTTCTAAAACTTATAATCCAATTGTTCATCAAGAACATTACATATTAACTAATCAATCAGTATCAATTTGAATAACATTATAGAGTTATATTTCAACTTAAACATTAATCAATAAACTATTACAATCAATATCAATTTGAATAACATTATAGAATCATATTTCAACTTAAACATTAATCAATAAACTATTATTATTTTCTTATAACTTTTCAAGCATTTTATCATAAATACTTTTAAATCATTTTAAATTTACTATTACATTTCATAGTAAATTTCTAAATTCATATTAAAAAATATTTAAGACAATTTTATTAAAATTATTTTAAAAGTTAAAATCAATTATATTTATCTACAAAAATAAAATTTTCTTTTTAGGTTGAATTACTCAAGTTAAATGCTAGTGGATCCAGATTTTATTTTTTATTTCCTTAATTTATGTCTTCTTATCTCAGTTAATAAAGGTTTATATAACTTATGTTTTTGGTAATAGAGGTTGAGGGAGTTCCTCTCATTGAATTGAAGATGCCTAAAAGGAGGAGCAAGGAGAGGGAGGAGGATGAAGAGGGAGGCGCTGCTTCAAAAAGAAGGGGGCCCCGAACAATTGTAGAGCCCACAATAGAGCCTGGGAATGTTGAAGAACACAGAGCTATGGTAAATTATATTTCCTTAGGCTACATTTATTTTGAGGTGTTATGTTCTTTCAAGTCATAATCTCTTTCTCTTCTTCTTTTTTTTTTTTCTAAGTTTATCTTTTATTATTATTTTTTCTTTAATTCTTTTTGCTTGATTTTGTATAAAACTATCCATTTCTTCATAATTTTTTTTTTTTTGTGTTATACCTATTTTTTGTTTCATGTTCTTTAGGAAAACATATTTTATTTTATTTCATGATCTTTCACAATATACCTTATTTAATGTTTGATGTTTTGTTAGAGTGTGCCAGTTTTTTAAAAGGTTCTTTTAGGCCACACTCATTTTTTAAATTTCATGTTTTTTAGGCAATAATATTTTTCATTTCATTTTCATTTAGTAGATATGCCTAATTTTTTAAGGTTTTCTCATATTGCATGGATTTTGATCATAAGAATTATGTTATATCATGCTTTATTCAATTGTTTGTTTTATATTTTTTTAGCTTATATCCATTTGATGTTTGATGTTCTTTCAGGCCATGCACATCTTTTATCGTGTTTTATTAAAGCTATGGATGTTTTTGTTTTTATGGTTTTCAATTCTATGTCCATTTTTGTCTTGGGATTTTCGGGCTTAGTCTACAATTTCTTGGCTTTTAGAGTTCATAAGAGTTCAAGACATTTGAAAGTGCTTATTTTAATTCAATTGAAGTTCTCTATAGGCTAGAACCATGGCAATTTCATGTTATTTCAGGCTATGCTCATTTCTTGTTTAGATCTCTAAGGTTTATCCCATTGATTTTCTTTTGGGTGTAGGATTTTAAAAACACTCTTTTTAATTCAGTTGAAGTTATCTATGGTAATTTATGTTGTTTTGGGTTTTCTAGGATATACGCATTGCATGTCATCTAGTATCTATGCCTTTTGAAAAATAGGGTTTATGGATTTGGAAGGCTTTTCCTTAATTCAGCTGATTTTTTTTTTGCAGGGGGATTTATGGAAAGCTGCATTTCTTGTTGGCACTGAGGTCAGTATGATTTGTATCATATTTTTCATTTTATTGCTTAGAAAATCATGATGGTGTTTCAAGTCACCTTTAACATGGTGTGGAGTATGCTTTGGATCAAATTGATAATACATGTAAGCATATTTTTGCCATATTTATAAACATTAGTCACACTTAAACTTTAAACTTTTAAAATAATAGAATAAACCCAAGGTAGAGATAATATCTCTAAGAGTGACCCTGTCTCTCAAAACTCCATAATTATTTTTATTGTAAGCTTGATGGATGAATTCCATGATAATTTCATCACAACCTTGTCCCATTTACCTCCACCGCGACTTTGTTCATGTAGTCCATAATTTTTATACCATGACCTCACCAGATGTCTGTTGGAATCATTGGCATTCTCTTCCTTACCGTGGCACAAGGATTTGAACTTTGCTATTACAACTGCAATTTTTTTCTTTCGCTTCTTCATCTATAGGTTAACTTGTGCACCAACTACATGACTTCGGGATCCAGCCTATTTCTTTTCAATGTCAAAACGCGTACATTTATTTTAAACGATTACATAAACTTCAGTGTATGTCACTAACATCTTAATGTTTCTTTTCTAAATAATCTAAAATGCTTCCCCCATGACACATGGTATGGAGCAACCATAAAAGCCTAGATTTCCATGAAAGCATAGAAATGCCTGGTATTGTAAAATGAAGACACTCTTTGGCCATGTCACTGCATTCACTTGCACTCGTTAGAACAAAAAAAAATCAATACTTCTACCACAACCATCCAATAGTTTCCATTTACAATATTCCTAGGATGAGTGTGGAATCAACTTTCAACATCAATATCTCCATCACCATTTTCCTCTTTATTTTTAGGAGATTCAACATCTCTTCCATCGGTATCTCGAGGTAATACTGGAGTAGATTCAACAAAAGTTGATGCTGAACTATTTTTCTTTGTTGTGATAGAGAAGTTTCCTTCAATTTTCCTTTGCCACATGTAGCTTCCTGCTTCAAGCCACTGTGGATGAACCAAATAACGTTTATGCTGCGCTGCCCAGCGTGCTTTATTAGTTCCTAGGTCTAAAGCAACAACATGTGCTACAGATTGATCTAATGTAGTAGAACATGTTGCTCCTAATTCTTTAGCCAAACGCCAAAGATGATGCTTCTCAGCAGGGTAAGCTGTTGGAAAGATCCGACTGAAGACAATTTTACAAGCTTCCAATATTTTTAAGCGTATAGCTCTCAAAACCCGTACACAACCAATAATCATAAAGGCATGTATAAAATTAAACTAAATCGTTGACTAAATAATTAGCACCATCCAATATCAATTTCATGTTATCACTACCTATATATCCATGTGATTTTAAACAAATTAATATCGATGCGATTATATCATGACATTCAACAACTGCCTGTAAAGATTAATGTATCTGTATACCTACCTTACATCTCTGCCTTCAAATCCAGATTGAGCAGCAAGTCCATCATTATGCTGGAGAAATAAAACCCTATTATAAGTGGAGGAAAAGAGAGAAAGCAACAATAGAAATAGCCATAAATAATCTCTGCCATATCTCAGAGCTCAGACTTTGTTAGACATCTACTCTTGTAGAGGATGTTAGTCCTCATTCCAGCCCCATATTAACAAATGCTCAGGGGTGTTTCTGTGCCTTGTGCATGCCCTTGCCTTGTGATCATTACCAGCATACATGAGGGAAATGCCATTAAGGTAATGACTACTCATGAAAATTTTGATCATTGTAGAAATGACTTAAATTTACACCAGTCAAATCCTACCGAGATCTTAAAAACTAAAACTTTTAAGACGTTCCACGTACGGAGAAAAGCAAACAGGAGATTAAATGTGGACTACAACCACATATGAAATACAATCTCATCGCACAAACTATACAAAATAATAAAATACAGACAGGTTGGATGTTAAAGTGGAATATGCAACTTTGTTTATAACAAGCTTCTAATTGTTTTTTTAACAATTACTAGGTATGAGAACCCACAAAACACATAAGCACCTCTAAATGATGAGAACCCACACAGCACATACGCACCTCTCAACGATGATAGTACCAAAGAGAGTATTAACACATCGACACAGTGACTTGCAAAGTTGCTCCCTCATGTTTGCTTCTAAACTGCTAAAGCTTGAAATGAACATAGTGTCTTATAAACCTTGTTTGTATCACAATTATTATCAATGTGGGATTAACACATACAAACAACATTTCTTTTTCTTTTTCACATGTAATTTTGGACAGCTATGCAACTAGATATTATAGTGGAATGAAATTCTTAACTGGTTGGAAATTTTACTTTGTCTGAAGAGAGCTTGTAATTATTTTTAGAGAAATACTTACATTTGTAGTAACTACAAGGCAAGCAGACCGACAAAGGACACAACACTTATAAGCAATAGTTGTACCAGAGACAAGGAGAATGCCACAAATCAACCAAGGGACTTCCACCCAAGTCTTCTTCCTGATTGGCAAGGATTTTCGAGCATTGTGCCTTGGAAACCTTCCTTATCTTATAATTATAATTAATGTTAGATGACCACAAATGCATCACACTGATATTATAGCAGAACAAAATCATCAAACAGCGGGGGATGCTACTAATTTCTTTAGAACAAATACATTTGCAATCGTCGTGAGACAAGGGGACCCCGAGGGCACACAAGCACCTCTAAGCGGTGCTAGTGTTGCAGCAATGAATAAAAACATAACAAAAACAGAGTAGCAGCAATAATGAAAAATAAAACACAGAGCATAAAGTCATAACACACACAGAGAACACCAGAAGATTAACGTGGTTCACCATATCATATGGCTACGTCCACAAGGAAGGGGATTCATTTATTATATCAGACGATACATTTCACTCTTACAGTATACTACATACAGCCATCTCTGTATTTTCAGCAGCAATGAAAATGCATTCTGAAAGACTCTTCTCAAAAAGAAGTCCTAACCACCGTCTAAAAATCTAAATCAGCAACCCATGAGAGGATCGGTTACAAAACAAGAAGAACCTTTTGCAAATGAACGGGTACAAAGAATCAAACAGTAGAGCCGTTACATTGGGCTTCACCACGTGCCCAACAATCTCCCACTTGAAGACCAATGGGAATGGCAAACAAGCTGCTCCGAGAGAGATCCCCTTCTTTAAATTCAGTGTCACAATGAAACAAGACTGAGAGAAGCTCTACAAAACTCGAACTTCTCTCGTGGAACAACCTTAGTTAATGCATCCATCGGATTTACCTTCATATCAATCTTTGTGACCTGCAACTTGCCTTCATCTAGTACATGGCGGATAAAGTGATATCTGAGGTCAATGTGCTTGGTGCCATTGTGAAAAGCTGAATTCTTAGCTAAATGTATAGCACTATTGCTATCACAATACAATGGAAAAACTGATTTTGGACAGCCCAATTTGGTCAACAAACGCTCAAGCCATATCATTTCTTTTGCTCCTTCCGTGAGTGCAATGTATTCCACTTCTGTGGAGGACAAAGCTACAACTTGTTGCAACCGAGAAACCCAACTAATCATGGTCTTGGCAAATGTGAATGCATAACCAGTGGTAGACCAACGTTTATCTAAATCCCCAGCCATATTTGAATCAACATAACCATGAAGCTAAAGGTAAGTACCTCCAAAACATAAACAATAATGTGAGGTACCTTTCAAGTAGCGTAGAATCCATTGAACTGCCTGCCAGTGTAATTTTCTCAGATGACTCATGAATCTGCTCACAACTGCCACTGCATGAGTTATGTCTGGACGAGTACACACCATTGCATACATTAGACTGCCAACTGCAGATGTATATGGAATAGACCTCATAAGCTCTTCCTCTTCTTGATTTTTTGGAGACAGCTAAAGATAATCGAAAATGATCAGCTAAAGGAGTAGAAACTGATTTTGCATGAGACATGTTAAACCTATCCAACACTTTGGTAATGTAGTTTGCTTGGGACAATTTGAGTTCTCTTTTATTTCTGTTTCGAAATATTTGCATCCCAAGAATTCTTTTAGCTGGTCCTAGGTCTTTCATGGCAAAACGAAGAGCCAATTGTTGCTTTAGACAGCTAAAGATAGAATAGAAAAATTAAATAAATGTATGCCTTTTCTACCCCTGGATTTTGATCATTCCAATTTAAGAAGATGACCACATTTCCAGAATCCTTATTATTTATTTGGTGTGGGTAAATTAGGACATTTCTGTTATTGTCAATGATGAAAGAGATCCAATGATAAGATTACAAAAGTAGTTACTAAAGGACAGAACACACATAGTCCATCAGGAATAATTTCAACTTTCAAGACATCTACCACAATGTACAAGTACACAGTCAAGATTGATATCTGTTTCTAGAAGGTAAGAAGGGATACTCAATACCAGCTATCAACTTGGTCATACAGGAAAATAAAAAAATTACTATTTATTTTAACTCAAATTGTGCTAAGGAGACTAAAGACCTCAATAACTAGAGATCAAGAAATCAACCATGTCCTTGTGACTAGGAATAAAATAGTAGACAAGACTGAAAGGAAACAATTTAGAACTAGTTAGTATTATCCAGGAATAAAAGGAGATTATATTAAGTCAAATTGGTAATTCAAAATAGAGTTGTCTAAGTACATCTTGTGGTGCAACCTGAGAAGCAAGTACTAAATCTAACCATTGGCAGCTACCAGCATTCTATTACTTTAACCTATTGGTGGAGTTTCAGGACTTGAAATGCTTTGTTGTATTTATTTTCCTTCTTGTTTTCTTACTATGGTATATAAACTTATGCGCTTGTCTTTCTACTAATTGAATTGAGTCCCATGTTTTTCTTTAGTAAAAGAGGAACTGTTTCCCTTTTTCTATAATTATGCAATTTGGCCATCTATTTGTATTTCAGGAAAAGCCCATATTTTGACAATTGGTTAGTGTTGTCACTAAAAGTATTCACCCTTGCTGAGTTGATAGAATCACTCAGCCACTTTGTGGAACATGTGATGATCTCCTTAAGTGTGGGCTCAAATGGTGGAGACCAACCTCCATAGAGGGCTGGTTCCCTTGGTTTCATCACCTAAACTAAACTACTTACTGTTGTTGTTGGGAAAAGAGATAGGAAGTGACATGACAATGAAACCTAGAATTTAATAAGGTGATGCACCAAATGACATTTTGACCTGCACTTGTTTATATGAACACCATATGATCAACAACTTTTAAACTACAACATACACAACCCAAAAATTTCACATCTCTTGTATAAGTATTTCATGACCAAGTTTGATATCTAGGACAACATTTAGAAGGAAGTAGAAATTTTTTCACAACTTAAACTTTGCCCTTAGCTTGGTAAAAACAAGTAATGACCTGCAAAAGTACATACTTTCTACATAAAGGCAATGAAAAAAGGACATAAATCAAGGGTAAAAGACCTCACCACAAGATCACATCATCCATTTTGTAGAAGTTTGCACAATGAAGCAACTTTGAGAAGGTAAAAACAGCTTGTCTTTTTTGACTATGTTACAAGGCTGAAAAGTAGGCCAACCTCCTTTGCACGCCCAAGAAGTTTTTTCTTTTATTTGGTCTCTTCCAACTCCTCAAAGTATGCTCTAGCTTGTGATGAGGCTCCTAGATCTTTGGAAGGGGTTTGAACTGCCCCTAGATGCTCTCAAACTGCCCTTGCAACACTTCACCTGCTGCCCTACTTGTCCACTTTGCCTTAACTGCTCAATAACTCTCTCCTAGATGCTTGTATGCTGTCCTTGATTGCTCATAAAGGCCACCAAACTGCCCAACCTCCCTCATGAATGCCTAATCTGTCCCTTGAAAAGCTCAACTTGCTGTCCTTGTCATCCTTTCGCATAAGGTTCTAGAATTTCTAGTCGTGCAAGGCAAAAAATCCTTCATTTTAGGGCTCAAAACTGCCCCTTACTGTCTGCCTGTGCCTTCAAACTTCAACCAACTTCAGTCATAACCATATAGGCTTCTTAATAAGCCTAAAACTGACTGTAATTTCTTCAAAACTAACTCTTATAGCCTGATGATATCCATATTTTGCTAGGGTCTGCAACTCTTCTTGATTTATTAGTTTGACCGTCTTCTATGTTGCAAGATGACTGTCATGTATGCTCATCACTACCTTGAAGGTCACTACTCTATCAAGTTTGTCTTGAAGGAGACTGTCATCTTCCCTTTTTTTGCAAGATTATCATTTATTCTACTGGCATGGAATGGTGGCAATGTTCACCAAGGGTTTTATGGCATTCTTTCACTATTTTTTTATATTAGAAGACTAACTCTAACAGTCCATGAGAAATCAAACCGTTATTGGATGGTTGTGAACTGGAAACCTTTGACAGACCTTGTATTATTTGCAGTGAGTCTTCAAACTACCCTCTGTCATATTTGATAAAGCACTGTTATGGCATGAAGTTCATTTTCCCCCTAGTTTGTTAAAAAACCTGTCTTCTCAGATCAATGCCTTAGAGAATGGAGATTGGCCTCCATTTACTGCCTCAACATTTTGCCTCTGTCGGTCAAATTAGTAGCATGCAAGACAAGCTTCTTGCAACCAATGCTTGTAAGGATAAGTGAAGACAGAGAATATGGCCCTCCCATGAACTGACTTATATAGGAATTGCCCCTTATGGGTTGCATGTACGTGACTGTCACTACATACCACTCTTTCACATAGTGTCCATTCAATCCTCACTGTCATACATCATGCATATCTCAAGGATTTTCCAATATGCCATTTTGACTGTGATCCTTAGATTGTTATCTTTGTACTCTTGCTTGAGGATGAAGACTTTGAAATGTGGACTGTTCTTTTTACCTCATTTGCAAACATGTTCACTGTCATCCTTTTCCTTCTTCGAGTCTGAGTGTTTCTATCATGGTCATAATCGTTTTGGTAATACTGCCATTGCAATGATGCCATTTTGACCAGTACCTTCATCATGTCTTTCCATTTTAGATTCAAACTATCTAATCTCTTCGCACTCCTTTTCACTGTATTGTTTCAAACATCCCTGTGTCTTTTATGCTTATGGCTCTCATTACAACACTATCATCAATGGGTCTTCATTATTGCTCAGCCTCAAATGACTGTCACTATCTTTTGTGAGTGTTCTCTTTCCTTATGATAGTCCCATGACTGTCTTCTTATTCTTATGACAGTCAAAGTCATGACTGTCCCTATGGATTGTATAATCACGACTTTTCCCTTTTAATTTAATTATTTGAATGAGAGGATCATGTGACATGAGATATGAAACCTTTGCCTAACTTCCATCACAATCACTTGATGCTTTTAATCTCCATCTATACTGATGTATCTCTATCATCTCTTCATTTATCTTGCATTGCTTTTCCATCTTGTCACATGACTGTCCTTTTTGTGTCCAATATCATGCTTAGTTTGACTGTCCATTACTTAATGCTGGCCTGGCTCTTATCATGAGATGACTGTGTTTGTAAAATTTGTCTTTATCAAGGGATTGCCATGTTATACAAGACTTTCATTAATGTAACAAAACCCCTTGAATCTACAAAGGAAAACAAAGGCAGTGGACATACATCAAACTTTCTTGGCTCTACTATGTTCCTTGAGGACTATTATCATGATTTCCATCACCTCATCTACCTTGCTGGGTTGCTCGCCATAAGTCTGCTCTATAATGTCACTTGCAGGTACCTTTTGGCTAGTCAATCCATATTACTACCCTTCTGGAGGACTTCTGCTATCTTCTGTATGACTGCAAAACCTTTGGACTGCCCATTCATTAACCTGTGTACATACAATATGACTGTCCATTGTACCTCAAGGAAATTACTATACCTCTGTACAGTGCTACTTTCCCTCAGGGATATTTGAAGTCTACTAATAATTGTGCCCTCCTTTTATATAAATATTTAGCTATCTATGGTGCCTCTTAGTATTGGTCTATAGAACAAATATAGAGATTCTGTCGTTTCACACTGTCTCTTGATATGCATCCAATATATGTATGTTACCACCATGGTAGAAAAAAGCATTAGCCTTCCATCATCACTAAACATTATCTCTGATGCTTCATATTCTTCTCTTTCAACAATGAATGTCTCAAAGATCGTTTGCAACATACTTAATATTATAAGGAAATTTCTTCCTGGCACATACAAAGTTATGCAACCAAAAAATAATCTGATCATATCTCTGTATCTACTATTGCAGACACTATAATAAGCCTCAACTCTGTTATTTTTTAACCAGAATTTCTTGAGCAGAGCTAAGTACATGAGCTTCATCTATTATAATATGGTTAATATGTTCCAACTCTGAATCTGACATACACAGTTGAAGGAGTGCTAGATCAGTAAATTTTTCCACAAAGATACATGCGGGTATCTAGGAGGAGACATATCGTCTAAACAATGCCATAATCATCAAGCAAGAGAGGCATTAGGACCAACTCCAAGCAAGCATTTGTGGCTGTCAATATTTCTGCCATTGGAGACCTTGTCAAAACCGCTTACCTCAAAACTGTCTCTAGTTTGTTTTTACTAGCATCTCCTCTATGCGGTCTTTTATCTTTTTGCCATTCTTATGACATGCAACATAGTCATTGCCACTTCTTAAGACATTCAGCAGTAAGAAATTATGAAAATATATACCCTTGCCACATGTTTGTAGATATTTCTTTCGTCTTTGGATTTCATGATCTTAGATTGAAACTATCTTTGTAGTCTTGTAATTGGAACATTCCCCACCATCACAACAAGAGTGACTGCAAATCCTACAAGTAATGCCAAGCCTACATTTTTTTATAAAGAATATATATTGCGAGTATAATCTGTATAGGGGACATCCATATTATGCTCAGGAACCATGTAAAGTCTCCAATACGTGGGACATCTACACTCATATAATTGATTACTTCACTGCTAGTGTGACCTTGTCGGGTTTGAATTGAAAATTTGAGACCGACCTTGTAAATGCAAACAAATCTGCAACAGGATGGGATCCTAATACTATGAATAAACTAAAGACAGAAATTCTGAGAAGAAAAAATACTGAGACAAATGTACGTTTTCTGAAAACTTCTCTTTGCTGTAGAATGTACTGGGCGCAGAACATTAATAGATTTCAATATTCTGCAAAATGAAATGAACCCAACCTTTGTATGAGGGAGACCCGCATCCAAAGGGACATGTCTCTTGAGAAGACGTGTCTCCACACTTGGAGACACGTCCGCTCAAGGGACATGTTCCTTTGAGCGCACGGATTCCATGTCTAAGGAACACGCCTCTTGAGAGGACGTGTCTCCACACTTGGAGACACGTCCGCTCAAGGGACGTGTTCTTTGAGCATGCGAGTTCCAGATTATCTAATAATCATTCACGTTTAAACAGATTAACAAATACGCGTTATCAAGCATGGCGTAGATGATCATCATTTATATGAGTTCGATTTCTTATTTCCAGAAATACTTACAGAGCAGATAGATCGAAATAACAATGATGATGCTTATAGCAATCATTGTTCATATCAGACCTAAACTACCATGTATCAACACTCCCTCTTAGCTTAGGGAAGATATTTCAAATCAAATAAGAGAAGATATCACCTTCACACGTGATATCAAAGATATGTTTTCTCAAAGTTGTCAAGTCACATGACATTCTTCATAACACATCTTCATTATGGTATGTGCACTAACATCAAGTCACATGATGTCTACCATAATTCATGGCATATCCATGGATATAAATATCCACCATGATTATCTCTTAAGGATCACAATGATCTACAAAATGATATCAAGTCCCATGATATCAACCAAAGTGTCCAAGAGATACTACCATGACATATCTAGAGATATCAAGTCACATGACATCTATCATGATAGTTTTCATTGTAGAGTTGTCACTTTACAATGTCAAATACAAGTGTTCATTATTAGAAAGATCGTCACCTTTCAATAATGTACACAGGGGAAGTAGGCCCATAAAGTCATGGAGTCACACGCATGACAAAAGTGTTTTACACATTAAAACATATTTATATATATATTAGTACAATTTATAAACAATTTGTATTTCAAACATAAATAACAAATTACATTTCAACCATACCAAGTTTCTTCTGAAGTGCTCCACCTTGATTCGGGGAGAGGCTTGGTGAGAATGTCACAGTTTGATCATTTGTACTAATATACTCCAACTGAATTACTTTCTTTTCCACCATATCTCTTACATAATGATAGGGGATCTCAATGTGCTTCGATCTATCATGAAAGACAGGATTTACAGAGAGTTTGATGCAACTCTGATTATCACAATGAATAATTGTAGGATTCAAGGGTTCACCGAAGAGTCCCACAAGCAATTTACGAAGCCAAACTACTTCTCTTGCACCCATAGAGGCTGCAATGTATTCAGCTTCTATTGAGCTCTGTGCAACTGAAGATTGTTTTCTGCAAATCCAAGAGATCATAGCAGATCCTACACTGAAGCAACATCTTGATGTGCTTTTTCGATCGGTTATACTTCCAGCCCAATCTGAATCAGAGTACCCATGAAGATCTAGTTGATCATTCTTGTAAAGAAGACCATATCCAATAGTGCCTTGAAGGTATCTCAAAATATGTTTCACAGCCATTAAGTGAATTTCCTTTGGCTCACACATGAATTGGTTGAGAACATTTACAGCATAGCAAATATCAGGTCTGGTGTTAACCAGATACATCAAGGATCCAATCATCTGTCTGTAAAGTGTTGGATCTGCACACTTGGATTCTACTACTGCTTCTTTCAATTTGTGAAGGTTGGTTTCCATAGGTGTAGACATCGGTCTACAATCCAACATTCCAAATCTTTTCAGAATGTCAATAGTATACTTCCCTTGGTTTAGTATAATGCCCTCTAATTTCTGCCATACTTCTAAACCTAGAAAGTAGTGTAGAATGCCCAAGTCTTTCATGTCAAATTCAGAAATTAGATCTTGCTTCCCTTGAGCAATGAGGTGATCTTCTCCTGTTATCAGCAGGTCATCAACATATAAAATAATTATTAGCATATCACCTTTGATTACCTTGAAGTAGAGATTGGAGTCGGCCTCATTTTTGGAAAATCCTATTTCCAAGAGATAGCTATCAATTCTTTCATACCAGACCCTGGGAGCCTGTTTAAGTCCATAAAGAGCTTTCTTCAGTCTGCATACATGTGTGTCAGGTTTATGTATCACAAAACCTTCAAGCTGTTCCAGATAGACTTCCTCTTCAATGGTTCCATTTAGGAAGGAAGTCTTCACATCCATTTGATGGATCTTCCAGCCTTTAGCTACTACAATGGCTAACACTGCTCTCACTGATGTGTAACGGGCAACAGGTGCAAATGTTTCTTCGTAATCAATGCCTTCCTTTTGAGAAAAACCTCTTGCCATAAAATGTGCTTTATTTTTTTCTATACTGCCATCAGCAGCATGCTTGATTTTGAAGAGCCATTTGGAAGAGACAACAGATTTCCCTTTTGGTCTAGGCACAACATCCCATACATCATTCTTCAGAATGGACTGATATTTCTCCGTCATTGCATCTTTCCATGCTTGATGTCTGAAGGCTTCTGAAACACTAACAGGTTCGGAGTTTATGATATTGTTCATGAGAGCAACATAGCTAGAGAAACGTTTAGGTCTTTTGCTCTCCCTGAACGTTCCTTTGGGTGCTGCATGATTCTCTGCTTCTTTGATCATCTTCTTGGCCCAAAGTGGTCTCTTTTTGCCATTGATATCTGTATACACATTTGAAGTGGAAGGAAGTTCAGGTGACATTTCTTCTGTATGCTTCCTCTGAATCTCAGGAGCAGGTTCCATTTCAGATACACTAGGGGAAAAAGATTCAGTCTCATTAGAACTTCTTGCCCTCTTAACTGCAATGTCTTCTTCAAAGATGACATCTCTTCTCAATTCAATTTGATCTTGACCGGGTATGAATATTCTGAAGGCTTTGGAGGTTTCACTATATCCCATAAATATCCCTTGCTTTCCCGAAGGTTCAAGTTTGAATCTCTTCTCCTTGGGCACATGAATATAGATAGGACAACTAAAAATCCTAAAGTGACTAATGTCAGGTTTTATGCCAGTGAAGGCTTCTTTAGGAGTTCTGTTGTCAAGATGAGAATGAGGACATCTATTTTGGATGTAGACAGCAGTCCTAGAGGCTTCAGCCTAGAAGGAGGTTTCAATGTTTTGATCAAGCAACATTGCTTTGGCAGCTTCTACAATGGTTCTATTTTTCCTTTCAGCAACCCCATTTTGTTGAGGGTTGTAAGCCACTGTGAACTCCCTCTTAATTCCAGCACTCATGCAGAATTCCTTAGAAGCTTCAAAGGTGTATTCTTTCCCATTGTCTGTCCTTAAGGTTTTTATTTTCTTCCCGGAGAAGTTTTTTGTAAGTGCTTTGAACTCCTTGAACCTTTTGAGGATTTCTAATGACTCTTTACACTTAAGGAAATAGATCCAGGTTTTCCTAGAGAAGTCATCTATGAATATGACATAGTAAAGAAATCCTGCTTTAGAAGGTACAGACATAGGTCCACATAAGTTAGAATGAACCAGATCTAACACATTAAGAGTTTTGCTCAAACTAGTGGGAAAGGATTCTTTTGAATTCTTTCCTAAGGCACAACCTTTACAATTTCCTTCATGAGATGATTTTAACGTAGGTAATCTTGTAACAATTTTTTCCATAGAAGGTAGGGCACGGAAATGAAGGTGTCCTAATCTTTTATGCCAGATTTCATTTGAATCAAAGGTGTTAAGGGTAAGGGCTTGATTGACTTCAGTGCAAAGTTTGTAAAGGTACCCTTGTCTTACACCTATGATTTGGGCTTTCTTGATTGTTGAGTTTTTAGGCCATGCTAGAACTTTCCCATCCGAGAAGGTAACTCTATAACCATTGTCTTCAAGTGCGGAGATGGATATGAGATTCCTCTTTATACCAGGTACAAATAAGACTCCAATGAGTTGAAGGGAGAGACCAGATTTCAATGTAATGGAGCAAGTTCCAACCCCTTTTACTTGATGTGTAGAGTCATCCCCAATTGTAACATCTTCATTAGACTCTTCAGACATAGTGTCAAGGTGTTCTCTAAACCCTGTGATGTGCCTCGAAGAACCACTATCAATTATGCAGTTGTTGAAATTGTTAGATACTTGACTAGATAATGCTGAATAGAACACAAAGTTCTCAGATTCATGATCTGAATTTGACTTTCCTACTTTAGCAAAGGATGCTTGCTGCTTTGTTCTATCAGGGCATTTCATTGCATAGTGGCCATATTGATCACACCTAAAGCACTGGACTTGAGACATGTCTTTCTTCTTAGAGGATCCCTTTCCATTGGGATTTCTCTTTCTTTTAAAAGATCCTTTCTTGTAGGTGTTTTTCTTATTCCTTTTATTAGACGATGTGTTGAGTGCATGAATATCCTCATCTAAGTTTTTCTGTTTGTTTTCTTTTGAGGAGAGCTTTGTTTCTTCTTGAAGGCAGTCAGTTCTTAGCCTATCAAACTTAGGGAGTTTGGATCTTGCACTTATTCCTTGAACAAAAGACTCCCATGAGTTTGGTAGGCCACCTAGTGCAGTTAGAGTTAATTCTTTGCTATCAATCTGATATCCAATTGTGGATAGTTGATCTCTTAGTTCAGTAATCCTCATAAAATATGCATTAATGGACTCTCCTTTGTTTATTTGAGCATTGTTGATTTGCCTTTTTAAAGCAAGAGTCCTGCATGTGTTGTTAATCTCATAAGTTTTCTCAAGAGATTTGAACATGTGGTATGCAGTTTCATGTTTTGCTAGGATGGGCACTATGTGATCCCTAACTACATCTACTAGGATTTTCATGGCCTTTTCATTGTTTTCTGTCCATTGAGTTTTCTTAGTTTCAGACTTTGGTTCCTCCAAGTTTTCTTTCACAATTGAATCTAATTTATTCTCTCTAAGGATCATCATGATTCTAAATTTCCATGATGTGAAATTGTCTGCTCCTGCAAGGCGATCTTCAAATCTGATCACGCTTGACATTATGAAGAATGTGAAGTAAATTCAATTCTGGAAAATACGAATTTTTCTTGAGCAGATTGGTATTCAGATTTGATTAGGATTCACACAACTTGGCTCTGATACCATGTAAATGCAAACAAATCTGCAACAGGATGGGATCCTAATACTATGAATAAACTAAAGACAGAAATTCTAAGAAGAAAAAATACTGAGACAAATGTACGTTTTTTGAAAACTTCTCTTTGCTGTAGAATGTACTGGATGCAGAACATTAATAGATTTCAATATTCTGCAAAATGAAATGAACCCAACCTTTGTATGAGGGAGACCCGCATCCAAAGGGACATGTCTCTTGAGAAGACGTGTCTCCACACTTGGAGACACGTCCGCTCAAGGGACATGTTCCTTTGAGCGCACGGATTCCATGTCTAAGGAACACGCCTCTTGAGAGGACGTGTCTCCACACTTGGAGACACGTCCACTCAAGGGACGTGTTCTTTGAGCATGCGAGTTCCAGATTATCTAATAATCATTCACGTTTAAACAGATTAACAAATACGCGTTATCAAGCATGGCGTAGATGATCATCATTTATATGAGTTTGATTTCTTATTTCCAGAAATACTTACAGAGCAGATAGATCGAAATAACAATGATGATGCTTATAGCAATCATTGTTCATATCAGACCTAAACTACCATGTATCAACAGACCTTTTCTATAAATGTGTGCTGTGAGGGCTGCTCGCAAGCACATCTCAAGCTGCCTTGATCCAAATACCCATTGATGGACCTCTGTTTTCCATAACTTCAGCTTCAAGATATAGGAAAATGAAACTCATTCCAATTCTTGGTGCACTTATAGATGCCAACTCACCTATATTGAACCTAGGTGAAGATTGTGAATCCTCGAAGAGAGCATCGATAGTATAATGTTGTGGGAGAGTACCTTTCCACCATTAAACTTGACAATCAAATTTATGCTTTGGCCAAGGGCAATCAATAGCAGTGTGTTTTTTTTCTTAACACAAAAGGGCAAATTCTTTATAATCCAAAGGTTAAGACCAGTTCTGAATCATGAGATGCCAATTCTAAGCTTGTTCTTAACTTGTGCATATCAATCTGCTTGTCAAGTAATGACCTCTTGCATTAGAATGAGCTAACTCCTCGTTGTCTTGTTTCACTACAGTGGGATCAAATGGATACTATTTATAAGATTAATTGGGACTTTTCAAACTTGGAGGTGAGTGTTCAAGTCATGGTTTAGCTTTATTTTTCATCTTAGATCTCCTTTCTCAAACATATGGCTAGTATGTAATTTATTTATTTTCATGTATGCAGTTTAGTTGCATTTTCCCAAATATCAAAAGAATAAGTCTCTACAGTCACATCAAATTATCCTTTCCATTAGATGTTTTATGCCCATTATGATTTCAATTTCAATTCCTTTTACATGTATCCCAGGATTCTTTTGAAGAAGGAGGTGCTCTTTATGGGAAGAATGTTTATCTTTTTGGCTGTACAGAGTGTAAGGCATTTACCCAATCATTATTATTTTTTCTCTCCAATTTTTAATAGGTGTAACTTTGAGGTTATGCATAGTTTGACCAGTTTTTGTATTTATCTTTACATCTTTGTGCAGCTCCCAGTATAGATTGTACAGGCCCAATGATTCCTGCAGTTGTGGCGGTAGATATCTTTGTATCTTGACTCCTTTTTCTTTTAGTGTTCTCTCTCTGCCAGTTTTCTCTTTGAAGCACTTTAAGATGAAGGATCTTTGCTTTGAAAATTGTAAACTGATCTGAAGGATTTTCAGTTTTCCCATGAAGAAGTTTGTTTTCTTACATTATTCTTTAATTTAGCAATCCACCATATCTGGTAGATGTCTTTACTTTTTTTTTGAAGTTTTGATTCTTGAAGTATTGCTTGGTTCTTTAATCCATGACCTTCTGTGTAAAATCACCACCTTGAAGCCCTGAACATTCATGCTGCTGTACAGGTTGTTTCACCATTTCCTCCATCTAATAAGATTGGGATTACATCCATTCAAAAGGGAGGTGAAAAAGTAGTACCCATGAAGGAAATGAAGATGGATTGGGTTCCTTACATACCATATAATAAGAGGTATGCCTAGCTAACCATTCCCAACCCATTTTGTATGATTATTACTGTTTAAGTAAAACTTGAGTTTTGAGTCTGTTAAGTTCATACAATTGGGCTGTATGTTTTGCATCTCCAGGCATCTTAGATTGGAGCAGTTACAAATTCAAATTCATACATTGAAGTGTACGCAGAGGAGGTGAGTGTATTTTACAGGCATACCTTCATTTGTTGTTGATCTTTGATATAAACTGCATAATAAGAGAAGATTTGCATAATGACCTTAAATATTTTGTAATAGAGAATCAGCATCAGCTGTATTTTTGTTTGAGTCGTATGATTTCTATGTCATTATCATGCTGGATTAATATTCTATTGTTTCAAGTTCAACACATCCAAAATCTTTCTAGATTGGGCCTCTAGCTATCTAGCCCTTTTTCTAATATATTTCTTTCTTAGATGCTTGGTTTATGAACATTGTACTTTATTCTGATTATTGAGATGTTTGGATTATCCTTTCTGTAATTCATTAACTGATATCAAACAATTTCTTACTGTTCCTCCTGGTGTCTTTTTTGTGTTACATGTAGAGCTACTTTGAAACAGTTGGATAAAGAACAAATCATGCAGTATAATTATTGTATACCTTGTGAGTACTTTATCTCTCTATGACTTAAGTATGCTCTTTTTATGCTCATTTGTAGTATACCTTCTACATGATTTTGAATCGCATTAACACAGTTTTGTTGAATTTCATTTCTTATTAAACAAATTCACAGTTATGTACGGGATTTGTTCCTGAAAAGTTGTGACTGAGCACATTTACACAAATTGCAAGGTTTCTTATTTAATAGTGCATATGTAGCTGTATGCGTGCATAACTGATTTTAAAGAAAATAGCTTTAAATGCTATATTTCTTGGTTAACTACATTGTAGGATTTGTGCTCAGATCAGATAGAGTAGTTTTTGAGTGGAAAGGAGGAGGACAGGCTAGGGGAGAGGATCCAGTAGTTGTGCACCCTAATTTCGCACTTCTCAAAATCCTACATGGAAATTTCAAATCACTCCCAATTTTTTACAGTAGTTTACTTGGAAAGTCCCCTGCTTATAACTTTCATTTTAGGGCCACATCATCAAATATGATGCCACATCAGCATGCTTTTTGTCAAGGTGTCCAAGAAGGCCCAAAAAAAAAGTGAGACCAATGCTCATGCATTCACAGCATGGGTAGTTGAGCGCTGATGTGGCATCACATGATTGGTTGCTTTTTAGATCAAAATAATACATTTTGTTTAATTATGGGTGGTCAAGTCACAACTATTGGGGATTATATAAACAACTACCATCACAACTATTGGGCATTATGTAAACAACTACTATCACAACTATTGAAACATGCTCAACTACTGGGTCCTCTCCCCTAGCTGGAATTCATTTGTTATCTTTTTCTTTATATGAAAGACATTTTTTGGAGACATACAAGGGTGTAAATATCAGAGCAAGAATTATTGTGTTAGTAGGTCTGCTTTTTTCATATATAAAGTTATTTCAATTAATATGGTACAAGTCACAACCTTTAAAGTGCGGCATGACATAAGGACCTTGAAAGGTGCGTAAAAAATATTCAAGTGGTTTTGGTTTATTGGACTTGTGAAAAAAACTTTTTGTAGCTCCATATAGGAAAGTCTTTCCTAGATTCTAAGGGAAATTGCAGTGTTACCAGGAGACACGTCTCTGATCCCTTGGGACACATCTTGAGGATTAGGACGCATCTATAGTACCGGGACATGCCCAAAGATGCCCCCCATTTGCAGGGGAAATGGGAAAATGTCTCCCAAAGTCTCCTCGCACCTCTTGCAAAAAACTAGACTTCTCCCTCTGAAATAGAAATAGGACTGCTCGGAAAGGATGTTATGCACTTGAAACATTACAATTCAAAAACATTGTGAAAACATTACCATTAGCACAGTGGCTGCAATATACTAATCCAAGATGATATTCAAAAGCTAAAACCATAGAGCACAACTATGTCACTATTCTTGAGAGAGAATTACTTGCAAGCTATCATTTTGTTTACATCAGTTGATCAATAAATATGCAATGTGAACTATGAACTCTTTGACTCTTTGACACAATGACATTCGTCATTTGTGTATTTAAATTTTAAAGTTAATGTTCATTGTTAAACTTTATCATTGCTCTTGTTTTTAAAGTTCAATGTCATGATATTTTCTATAAATCATTAATTATATTAAAAAAATGGCATCTCCGAGTAGCCCTGTCTATTATTTCCAAAAATAGCCATACTGGAACTGGTACTAGTCTCTCGTACCAGTACCAGTCTCCTGACAATCTTGGGAAATTGACATGTTGAAAATGCTTGGGGCTGATTTTACACCTCAAAGCCTTTGATTTCAATGCAATTAGTTATAGATATGTATTAAGTCATGCTTGGTCAAATTCAATGCTTCGAGCCAAAAAATATAAATAATTTAATTTTTGGTACATCTCATCTAGTCTTAGAAGCCTAAGTTCTTGGTTTCGATTTATTTCATGGGAATCAACTATGAAACATTGCCTTTGAAGGAAGATGAGAGATATTGATTGCTACAAATTGCGAGCAAAAGGAAAATCAAGTCAAATACAGTCAAGATTTTTGAATGTCACAAATTTGGTCACTGAGAATTGTGATTATCTCTTTTGATTTTATTTTTTTTAAATTATATAGCCTCACTCATATGGTCTAAATATATGCATTTATTTTTGAGTCATTGTAAGTGGTGTTGTATTGTTTTACTTTTGGGATAATTGGTCTTGGGTTAAAAGATCAATACAATCTTGTATTCATTCATAAAATTGCTATATAATTAAGGTTTTAGCATCCTCTATGTTCATTTTGTTCATGGCCTCATATAAGATCTTCAATTATTTATGAAATTTGTCATGGCTATTTACAAGGTAGATTCTTCTTTTGTTGTGTTTTTGTTGCCATCTCTTCAGTGTGGAGCTAGAATTTATTTGTAAGCTAAACTCAATAGGACAATTTGATCTATATGTGTAGTATCGTGGTTTTAGGTGTATTAGAGTTTCGTTAAGCGTAAATATATATACTTTTTCTAATGAGTACCAAGTCTGAGTCACTACTATTGAGGGACTTCATGTAATGGAACCCCAACCAACCCCTCTTGTGCCTCCTCATCAACTTGTTTAGCATCTTTAGGATCAACATCCCAATGTGAGGTTGGAGTCTGGTGATACTTAAGGGTCTATTGATCGTGTAGCCACAAGGCACTATGTATGGCCACCAACTTCTTCGATTGTTTAGAGGTAAGGTTGTTCCTCTTAATTGATTGGATGAAACTATACATGGACCAATTCCTCTTTGCAAGAAAGGAAATGACAATTGGTGAAAGGATGGGAGTGGCACGTATCCTCAACTTTGTTGCATCCTTGCCATGCCACATCCAGCATCCAATAGGGTCAGTTTGAGCTAATGTAGCTCTATCCATCCTTGCCTTTGGTTTGTTAAAATATGGGTCAAGAATTTTGACAAAGGCAAGCCATTGCATGTGAAGTAAAGAAGGCTCTTCATCAGTATATCTTTTTTGAAGGGCCTTCATGAGTCTTCCTTTCACCTTTCCATCATTGATGTCGAGTAATGGCAACTTCAAACACAATGGAATATAAAGAACAATGAAAATGTTGGTTTCACAATAGAAAACACAAGATTCACTGATCTTTCAATGGTAACAACAAATAACACCCTGCAAACTACTCTTCAAACTTATCTTCCTAAGCTCACACTCTCAAAAGGCATCAACATTCATTCGCTTTTGTATTTTTTTTTGTGTCCTAGACACCTGATCACACTCTACAGGCCTCCCTCCAACTCTACCTGAAAGTGTTTAACTCAAAACAATTTATTTTCAACAAAATCCTCACAAAGACTAGGGTTTAAACAGTCCGATTGGTCAAGAATACACAGTGTCTTCAATAAATCTTACAAAATATTGAATTACCACCTCCCCTTTGGAGGAAATGTGCAAAAAAACTTGCAGAAATTAAGTACCAAATTTCATAATTTTCCAACAGCTGAATTAAAAGATATGAGCAAATCTTTATTGCTGAAAACCCTAGTTTCTGAACAGGGCAGCGAGCATTGTTTTTGCAATAACTTGAGAAAACTCAATGAAAACACTTCAAACCACCTTCATTTGAAGCTTAAGACATGCCATTATCATCCCACACAATCACAGACCTGAAACTATTCCGTACAAGTCCACACCAATCTATTTTTTGCTGTTTTTTCAGAAAAACTGTCATAAAATTGTCTAAATAGGGTATATCTCATGAAATATTGCTCCTCAATATCCTAGAGAATATTCTTTCATTCATTCAACATCAAAGAACTCCAAAAACAGTTAAAAGTCGAGTATATGTCTTTTTTTCATCAATAGGCCTAATATCCATGTCAATAAACTTGACATTTATGCCCTTTTTGCAACTTTCAACCTAGACATTGTAACAAAACATCGAAAAGGAACTTTACAAGAACAACCATGGTCTTCTAGACCTTATTAGACTCAACAAAACCAAAAAAAGGAGTTGAGAACAAAATCCCAACCTTGTAGCAAGCCAAAACATCACCTAGAATTCAAATTGCACTTTTGGCGAGAAATCCACAATTTGAATTTATAGCCTATTCAAACTATCTAACCCATTGGATTTATGATCCCAATGGACCTCCCAAACTTGAACCAACTCACATGACACTTATCGTCAAAACAAAGCATCGAAAGCACATGTTTGAGTGATGCTCTTGCATCAATCATTAGATGGAGGCACTTTTCCATGCTTAGCTACAAATGATTTGGGATTTAGAGAATAGGCTACCATATGAAGTGGGATGTTCATAGTGTTCCACCGCCACATCAAAATGGTCCTAATATGCTCTTCATAAAATGCTAAAGTAGGATCCTTTCTATAAATGGCTTGCTTCACTTGCCCAAGCTTGCTATGAAAGGTCTCATAAAACTCTCCTTGAGGTTAGGAGACTGTGTATCAACACTTATGAACTCCACAACAGGCTTGATGAAGGAGCATACATATTTGTGAGTGCAAAAAAGATTAAGAATTTCAGACTGAAATGATAGAGCAGATGCCATTACAAAGAAACAAACAATTTACAAGTTACAAACATTATTAAATCAACTTAAAAAATTTAATAATAAAACCATCAATTTATTACCACATTTTGGACCACCGATCATCATCAAAGTTCTTTGCTTTCACATTTCTTCCTTCAGGTGTGCTTGTCTCTAGCAATCTACCTCATTCTAAATTAACCACCATTAATTGTATAGCCTCCTACACTTCAACCATCCTCTCTAACAAAATGAAGTAGCTAGCATATCTAGTATCCAAGAGCTTGAAGAATTATTTCCCATAAAAAGTGTTGAGTTAAGCAAGTGAAGTGTGATGGTTGCAAATGAGCATTTGTATATCTCTAGCTTCTAACATCATTGCCTTCACCTGATTGATCTTCCCAATGTCCTTCAATGTGTTTTCTAATACATGAACACTACTTAGGGTTTAGAAAATTTTCTTGTAAGCATCCTCCACCATCAAGCTAGCTAACTTACCCACATAGGTTGAATAGGTCACCACTAGTTCAACATTAGAGGCTCCAACCTCTTCTATGGCATCCTTCAAAATCTTAAATTGGAAGTTTGCATCCATAATTTTCTTTGAACAAGTAATATCTCTAAGGAAATAAGAGCGGGTTGAACATGTGACAATGATATTGATGAGTGGCTAATATTTTGATATTGGTCCACCCATCTATGATTATGGAGCAACAATCCCTTACCCAATTTTTTCTCATTTCTTCTATCAACACACTCACCTTAGAATATTCTCTATCAAGGAGGGTGGTGCATATCTTATGTTTTCTATGTGGGACAAAGGAGGAACCAACAACTATTACATATTCGAACATTTGTTTGAAATAAGGAGAATGTGCCATATGAAATTGTATGGCATGAGCATAAAAAATACTTATCAATGGGAGACTTGTGTGTATTAAACGACCTTACAACACTAGTAGTTGTTTTCTTTCTCTTGATAGAAGTAGAACCCTCTTCCCTTTGAATTTCAACATCAATACATTCCATAGACAATGACACACTAGGCTGCATACTCTTCAATGGAAGACCTTTCTTTCTTGTCTCCCCTTCCATATGCAACTTAGTTACCTTAGCCTTATTAGGTTTTGTTATTTTCTCACAACCTTTTACCCCTATTCCACCTATGCACAAAAGTTGAGAATAAACTCTAGTATAGTTGCCACTATAGTCTTTCTTGCACAATGACATAGCCATACTCTGTCCCCCTTCGAATTTTTTTCTTGTCTTTGTCTATGTGCGTTGCAAATTGTAAGAGGTTTTTTTGGGTTTAAATGGGCTTTTTGCATAGGTTTTGAGGAGTTCTGAAGGGAATTCAAATATTGGAGCTGAACTTGTAGACCTTTCTACACTCCCCCTCTCAAAAGAACCTCTAGTAGTAGCTATACTTCTATGGCCTCTAGTTCTTTGTTGCATTCTTCATTCTCATTACTCTTATTGTTGGTCATTACTTTTTTTTTTAAGAATGTAAAACACATTTGCAATTGCAAACATAACAAATTAAAAAATCCACCCACCCGTAGTGTTTGGAAATTTTAAAAAGTCTAAAAAAATGCAAAGAAATTTGAACAAATGAATAGTAGATTGTAGAATTACTTAAATGAAATGGATTTAATGCCCTATTACCTTCTTTCCATTGATGTTCTCTTCTCACTATTGCTCTTTTTCTTCACAAGTTAGAAAATGTCAAAATGAGTTTGTTTTCTTGTTTTCAGTTGTTTTGGAGATTGTTTTAGCTTTAGCTATAACTTAAAGGGGTGTGAGGGTCCTTGTTGGCCCACCCATCCTTTTTTAAATCAAAATTGCATTTTTTTAAGAAAGCACCCAAAAAGTGTCTGGGCTATAGCCATCTCCTACAACTCCTAGGCATACCATGTAGAATTTTAAACACCCTGGCGATGTTTCCTATATTTTTTTATAAAAAAGGGGATAAGGTGGGAATGTTTCCAACTCATCCAGGTACATCCCTAAAATGTCCCCTATAAGGGTCAATGCCATTTAGGACAAGGGATACATCTCTGGGGAGCATAAGGTATACTTTGTGGAGAAAATGATTGTTGTTTTCTTACAAAATTTGTGGAGCACATAAATATGATTTACAGTAAGTATGTTCTTGAAGGAAACAAGATGGCTTGAATAGCTTTTATGAGTGAAATGAACAAAAACTTACAATAAAACACTACTTTAGGATCCCATCTATTGGGCTATTTTTTTCTGCTAACTCCCATTGGTAGGGAATATACATCTCATTAATTAACCTTTTTTTCTTGATTAATTGAAGATATCAGTGGACTCACAACCTTAGTTTAGGCATTAATTAAGCTTAGGGAGGCCCAATCTTTGAAAGGGACGAGATCCAAACCTACGAGCATAGAGGCCCAGTTGGGGCACAAAGCTTGTGAGTGCATTAGCCCAATGGAGATTTGAACTTGGGTGGATGTTGAAAAAAACACCACACCTTAACCATTGTACTATGCCCTTAACGTGAATCATAATTAATTTATTAGTGTAGTAGATCATGTGACTTTTTCAGCGATATGTCTATAAGCCATGGATGAAGCCTAATTGCTAAATGGAAGGTATGGCTAAAATAGCTTTCTGAAACATTGCACAGTTGTTTAAAATGGTAACATTGGTTCCTTGAACACAAATCATACTTTCAACTAATATGTAATTTGTGTAAATTATTATTGTTATTTAATTTTTCTTATTCAAGGTCAAAAAATTATATAATGTTATAAGTTCTAGGTCATATTATGTCCAGTGTCTACATGTGTAGATGGTTCTATAATAAAACATAAAGCCTTCTGTGATTCTTTCCTTGGAACTTGCACATATATTTTTGTTCAGTTTACACCAGCTCAGACTGTGATTTGCATCATATGTGAAACATGTTTATGTAAAATGAAAATTCTATTATTAGAGTCTTGGAATCTTGTGCATTTTATTTATTGGTTTATGTTGTATGGTCTATTAGCCCAGCAATGAATCTTGCTTTTGTGAATCAGATATCTATCATCCATTAAAAGAGGACGAGATAGAGGACAAGATGGAGGACAAGACAGAGGACGAGACGGTTGTACAAATTATGTATCCCACAGTGCCTCCAGTATGATATGTTTTTTTGATTGTTATTATTTTAATAAATTTTTCTTTGAGATATGTCAAACCCCTGAATATGGTAAAGACATATTGACTTTGAGGTTGGTTTCCACCTTTGTGCAGGTTGAATGTGAATTCGTTTGTGGTTTTGACAGTATTAAGGTGATTATATCTCATTTGATTCTTGCATTGCTTTATACTTATGGTATTAGAAGTTTATTTGGAAGGTTGTTGTATTTAATTTTTACATGCTGAAGTTAAACAATAAGCATACATAAGTGGTTGAACCTTAGGGCATAGTCTGAAGACTGTCGAGTTACCTATTTTAAATATTAAGGACAAGTTACATGAATTCTATGTAAGATTCATACAGTCGTTACTTTTGTCTGTATCTGTGTGTATTCTGTTCAGTTTAGTTTTGTTTAAAATTCTATTTTTCATATTGTGTCTTTAATGTCACTAGGACTTTACAGCCGAACTAGTCGAAGCAAAACAGTTAACAGATGATAAAGTCAAAGATTTCAAGGTTAGTGTTGAGACCAAATGAAGTATCCCATTTACATTTTATTAATTATCTTTTATACTGGTATGTTCAGTGCTATGGTTTTACTTTTGATCATACCCTTATCGTTTACTGTGGTATGTTTAGGGTTGTGGCTTTGCATTTTTCTATTCCTTTATCTTATTATGGAATGTCAATGGACTTGATGTAGAATTTCCTCAAGCATAGGGTGAAGGAAGAGATAAAGAAGCAACGTGAAGAGAAAGAGAAGCAACGTGAAGTATGTAACCATGACGTGCCGATCTTTGTTTAAGTGTTATTTTTTGCATTAAGTGTGCTTATAATAGAAAATATAACCTGATTCTTGGCCAAGTTTTCTCATGTATTATTTCCAAGCTAACAGCTTAAGTTTTGAGTTACGGATTTGATGTTCAGTTAAAGCATTTCATCTTTTATCATAAATGTTTAGTTGTTTATAATGATTGTAACTTTTCTTTCTTAACAACGTTCGAATGATTTGATTGCTACGTCCATTTCTTTTTATATCTTTTAAGCTCTTCAAGTAGTAAATTGCAGTAAGCAGTTGCATCAGCCTTTGCCTGTTTCTAATACATTCTTCAAAGTCTGTAAGTTCATACTAACTTGTGCTTTTCTATTTGCAGGCTAGGAAAAAGGAAATCGAGGAAATGAGCCCAGAGACTAAGGCTGGTTTTGAAAACATGCGGTTTTATAAATTTTATCCTGCTCAAGCTACAAAGAAGGTAATCCATTGCATGATGATCACTGCAATGGTTGTTTATGTTGACTGTGTTTACATTGTGATATTTTTTCTTTTTTGTGTAACAGTTTTGTATTGTTCCTACAGGCTCCTAAAATTAATAGATACTACGGAAATGCCCATGAAGTTTTGTAACAAAGAACCCAAACACGTTCTAAGGGTTTTGTACCTGTGGAATCCTAAATGTTGTATTCTACATATCTAATGTTTTTTGTTAGCTCCAAAGGAGCATATAGGATACACGAAACAGAACCATGGCGATAATTGTAAGCCATACACCATGCAGGTACTTAGGAACAATAAAACATTTGCTTCCTTTCTTTTGACATAGCGATATATTGTAACATAGAATAATCCCATAGAGAGAGATTAGGAGAAATACAAAAATTGCCTCCCTTGCTTATTGTTATAGAGAGGACATGGGCAGGCACATACATTTTTGGGAAATGGATAGGCACATGTATTTTGTTTTTTCCACTTTTAGGACTTTTTTTTTAAGTAACGATTAAATGCCTTGAATATAGAATAATCCTACATAAAAGCCCTTTAATCTACTTTGATGTTTCCTAGCATGATTTTCAACGTTGAACATGGGCTTGCAATTGTGATGAATATATAATAGTATGGCTGGTTGGAGAGCTTTTCACCCAAGAAAAAAGCTAAAAATTGGTAGAAGATGTGTTTATTAAAATACATCAAATGATTGAGGCTTTTTGTCATATTTGTGTTACACCATCTTTGATATTTTTGTTTTTATACTAGAGAAAAATGATTCTTCAGTTACTGCATTAGATATATGAATGGAAAACACCTCTTGAATGATGCCCATCATTTTATATAAAGAATCAAAATGTGCAGACAGACTTTATAAATGGGGAAAATGGTTTACAAGGATGAAGTGTAATTTCTCAAAAGAAAAATAGATAATTGTTATGTTTATTTTTGCTATTTTGAACTAAAAATTAAACTAGGGAGTGATGCCATTAGACACCCTATGTTGAAGGTTTTTTTTGCTTATTTGAAGTTATGTCATGAAAAAGTTAGCATGCATGAAGGAGCCCATTTTCCAACTAGGGGTTTTATTTGTCATATATCCTTGGTTTGATCTCTTTGCTATGAATAAGATGTTTTATGACCTCAACATTCAAGGAAGAGTCAAGGTCCAAACTTTTATAACTACCATTATAGGAAATATGGTAAATCATTTTTCTTTCATAGTCATTTTTTGTCACCTCAGTGGCGGCATTCCCCTTATCAACTTCCATAATCACAATGGCCTTGTTCTTGCTAAGAAATTTGAAGGTGGTCCACTCTTCTTTGGGAATGTTGGACCTTGGTGTTTTGGCATGCCTTGAGGGCCACAACATAGTCCCTAAACATGATATTTTATGTAATATCAAATCAAAAGACCTTGACAATTATTTCAATCTCAACCATAAAATTCTCTTGTGGGATGAAATTGGGATTATAGTGAAACCAAAACCCAACTTTAACATGTCAAAAGTGGATTTACTAATAGGAACACAAAAAAGTAGATAACTAATTTATTCTTTCAATCTTTAATTTTACATGTGAAAGTGGAACTTGTTTGCATTCACTTGTAGGGGATGAAATTAGGAATGATAGTGAAACCAAAACCTAACTTTAACATGTTAAAAATGGATTTACTTATAGGAACATAAAAAAGGTTGACAACCAATTTTTTATTTCATTCTTCAATTTTTACATGTGAAAGTGGAGCTTGTTTGTATTCACTTGAAGGGGTGTAACCTTGGAATTCTCTTTATGAGGTTAAGATTGAAGTGCTATGGTTAGAAGACAACATTCCACTAAAGTGTCATTTCAAATATTAATAAATAAATATAAGAGGCCCACTTATGGTTAAAATCTCATATTTGTTAATATTAATACTTTAAAATTGGATATTATTTTTAAGAATTAAATAATTTAAATTTCTTGTCTAAAAGTATTTATAATTCTTTTTACTATAATAGTAAATAGTTTAACATCCTTTTTAATTAAACAAATAACAATTATATTGTGATATCTTTTTCCTTCAATTTATTTTTATTAAAATAATATAATATTTTAAAATACATTTAAAAATAAGCTTAAAAATATTATTTAATAATCAAATATATAATAAAGAATATTAAAATAAATTAACAATTATTTTCTCTTAAAAAAATAGAGTTTTTGTATAAAATTATCAAACACTATATTAAATGACCCATAAAGAGAGCATATATTTTGGTTTTTCCACTTGTGGACAATTTTTTTTGAAGTAACGATTATATACCATGAATATAGAATGATCCTACATAACAACCATTTAATCTACTTTGATGTTTCCTAGCATAATTTTTAGTGATGAACATGGGCTTCCTATTGTGATGAACATATACAAGTATGGTCGGTTGGAGAGATTTTCACCCAAGAAAAATGTTGAAGATTGGTAGAAGATGTGGCTATTGAAATACATCAAATGATTGAGGCTTTTTGTCATATTTGTGTAACACCATCTTTGATATTTTTGTTCTTACACTAGATAAAAGGATTCCTAATTTATTGCATTAGATATATGAATAGAAAACACCTCTTGAATGAGGAACATCATTCTATATAAAGAATCAAAATGTGCAAGCATACTTTATAAATGGGGAAACTGGTTTTACAAGGATGAAGTGTAATTTCTCAAAAGGAAAATAGATAATTTCTATGCTTGTTTTTTCTATTTTGAACTAAAAATTAAACTAGGGAGTGATGCCATTAGGCACCTTATATTGAAGGTTCATTTTTTCTTATTTATAGTTATGGCATGAAAAAGTTAGAATGCATGAAGGAGCTCATTTCCAACTAGGGATTTTATTTGTCATATATCTTTGGTTTGATCTCTTTGTTATGAATAAGATGTTGTATAACCTCAATATCCAAGGAAGAGCCAAGGTCCAAACTTTTATAACTACCATTATAGGAAAGATGGTAAATCATTTTTTCTTTCATAGTCATTTTTTGTCATCTTAGTGGTGACATTCCCCTTATCAACTTCCATAATCACAATGGCCTTGTTCTTTTTAAGCAATTTAAAGGTGGTCCACTCTTCTTTGAGAATGTTGGACCTTGGTGTTTTGGCATACCTTGAGGGACACAACATAGTCCCTAGACATGATCTTTTATGTAATATAAAATCAAAAGACCTTAAAAATAATTTCAATCTCAATCATAAAATTCTCTTGAGGGTGAAATTGGGATGATAGTAAAACCATAACCCAACTTCAACATAATAAAAGTGGATTTGCTAAAAGGAACATAAAAAATGTTGATAACCAATTTGTTCTTTCAATCTTAAATTTTTACATGTGAAAGTGTAGCTTGTTTGTTTTCACTTTAAGATGGATGAAATTGAGTATGATATTGAAACCAAAACCCAACTTTAACATGTTGAAAGAGGATTTGATAATAGGAAAATAATTTTTTTTACTGATTTGTTCTATCAATCTTCAATTTTACAGGTGAAAGTGGAGCTTGTTTGTGTTCACTTTAAGGGGATGAAATTGGGAATGACAGTGAAACCAAAACCCAACTTTAACATGTTAAAAGTGGATTTACTTATAGGAACATAAAAAAGGTTTACAACCAATTTTTTCTTTCATTCTTCAAATTTTACATGTGAAAGTGGAGCTTGTTTGTATTCACTTTAAGGGGTGTAACCTTGGAATTCTCTTTATGAGGTAAAGATTGAAGTGTTATGGTTAGAAGACAACATTCCACTAAAGTGCCACTTCACATATTAATAAATAAATATAAGAGGCTCACTTATGGAAAAAATCTCACATTTGTTAATATTAATACTTTTAAATTGGATATTTATTTTTTAAATTAAATAATTTAAATTTCTTGTCTAAAAGTATTTTATAATTATTTTTACTAGAAGAGTAAATAGATTAACATCCATTTTAATTAAATATTTGTGATATTTTGTTCTTCATCTTTTCTTATTAAAATAATATAATATTTAAAAATAGATTTAAAAATAAAATTAAAAATATTATTTAATAATCAAATAGTTAATAAAATTATTAAAATAAACTAATAATGATTTTATCTTAAAAGAAAATAGAATTTCTGTACAAAATTATTGAATACTATATTAAATAACAGATATAATTATTAACTTTATTTCAATTCTTTAATTTTGAAAAATAATATTATAATTATTAAAAGAAAAACACTTAAAACAATTCAATCATTAGATCAACAATTAATAAATATATTCTTCAATTTTTTATGTGATGTCTTAGATAAAATTGTAACTCACATATATGAGCTCCATATAGATATACAATTATTAATTTTATTCTCTATATATATTAGTTATGGTTTCTACAATTTAAAACACTAAAATTTAGGAATATAGCATGTGATTGTGAAGAATAAGTTTAACTTAGAATAATAGATTTTGTAACTAGTGAAGCATTTGATTTTAGATTCAATACTTTAGTATATACTACATTTTATTTAAAATTATTTAATAAGATGTATTTATTTTGTTTAGAAAGTTGTTTTAACATTTTATTTAAATGACACATGTTTTAATCGTTAGTTAATAATAATAGTATATTTTATTTTTTTTAAATGATAAATAATTATTTTATTTTTATTGATAAAAAATTATATTTGTTCATTAAATTGAATGATGTTAATATTAACTTATTTTAGTGGATATTGTTTTTGAAAGAGGAAAAAATGGGTTTTACAGGGACCTGAAACCATAAAGTTTACATACATAGGATAAGATCGTCAAAGTCACCATTAGCAGAAAGGATGTAAAGAAAAAAACAAAAAGACAAAGCCACAGCTACCAAAAAACCTAGCAAGGGCCACATAAAAGACCCAAAAAGACTAGGAAAAATGCCAGTAGCAACTAAACTTGGGACTTTAAAGTTTCCGCAGTCTTAGCCTCCAAGTCGTTCATTTCCTGAACCCCCCTCTTTAAGATCTGGACCATTTGGGTAGTAGGAGGTGCTTTCCTCTTAAGGTTGGCACGGGTCCTTTTCAATATACCTTGGTCCTCGTTCTTTCTTTTATCCTTGTCCTCTTCCAGATCAACAACTAGCAAGCCCTGTTGCAACTTCTCCAACTTTTCAAACATTGCATTGATGATAATGGCATTGTGCCTAGCCATTTTATGGTTTTGTTCCACAATAGTTTTCATGTTATTTTTTATTTTAACAATTTCAGCTTCTAGAGTCTTATACTTGTCCTCAATATCATCTTCTCCCATTCCAGTATTGTTCTTTTTTTGTTTTCCTTCTTCATTGCTAAGAGCAAACAACTTCAATTCCAGTTCCTCCAACTTGCTATTTAGAACCCTATTTCTGTTATTAAGATCATTAATTTCTTGATAGGCCCATTTCTATACCTTAAAAATGCCACCAACGCCACTTCTAGCAGAGGCAAGAATATCTCCAGACTGAACCCAATCTAAAATTAGATTAACATCATCTGGATTGGGGGAGCAAGGAATTCTGGTACCATCAACTCTGAAAGAGGCAGGAGGGGTAGACACAGAGTTTCTGCTAGCTTCAGGGTTCTCAGTTTTGTCCTCCAGAGAGTCCATAAAGTAGGAAACCAACTTAGTGGCAAGGGAGCCGTTGAGAGCGGGATTCTTTAAGGGAATTAGGTAGTCAGGATAGATCTTGGGGTTAGCTTTAGCAAGTTGGGGTTTACTAAGCTGGGTTTTCTTACCATACAGCACAGGGGATGGGTGGGCTTCAACAATTCTCTCCTGGTTAGGCTAATTCTCTAAACCACCACTATTCGTTTCATAGTCCTTAGACTCCAAGGAGGCAAATGGTTTGGATAAAGCCGACAGGCTTTGATAGTGTTCATATATTAACCTAATACTTGACCAGGATAAAAAATAGGGTATCTCCTAGGATTTTTCTTGTAGTCCTCAAGGCTATTGCTCAACAAACAGAACAAATAATGAGGCAAATAAATCCATACCTTATGGCGGAAGTGGTTAAGGATAGTAAAATGATGACCATAAACTCTGGTGAATCTCTCGTCTAGGGTAATATACTCCATTATGACACAAAGCACCTTTCTCCACAACAACTTGATGGTGTCTATTTCAAAATAGTTGTTGGAAATTTTGACTAGTTTCATTTTCTCCTTTTCCTTCTTAGGGAATTCGATTACCGCCTCATCAAAAAACCTTCTGTCGTGATAAAACTTCACACCCTTAGTGGACATTCTAGCCACCTCTCCTATAATTTTATCATCCATTTTTACCTTTCTCCCAAAGAAGATTATTTCTCCATTGTTCCAGTTCTTCTCAAAATAGTCTGTAGCCATAGTATCAAGCCCATGAAGTTTTTCTAGAAATGGAACCAAACCACCTCTGACAACTTGTTTCCAGATCTTAGCATTCCTCATGTGCACCTCATAGCTATTTGGCTCAACTCTTTTCCTGTCCCCCCCAATTTTCATTTACACCTTAGTGCAGACTCTACTAGCACCGAAAACCTGTTACAATTTTATGTAGTCATTCCAATGAACCCACAAAGCATGTTGTTTTTTCTTCCCAGCTAAGTAATATGACACGACCCCATCAAATCTCTTGATTACAATGTACTTAGCCCTTTTCCCTTTAATCATTAAATATAGTTGCCTCTTTCCCATGCGTAACATCATAATCTAATAAGGCCCCGACTTCAACTCCCAAATCCCTAAAATTCTGCCACATGTTCAATCCTTGCCTCTTTACCCCCTCATTCACAAAGTATTCCGCCACATTGTTAGCTTCCTTGTAGATGTGTGAACATAATAAAATAAGTGTAATAACATTTGATATTCCTTGGCGTGGTGACACTCCCATTGGGTACTTATACCAATCATTGTACAGAGGTGGAGGTTGCATTCATAAGTGTTAGATATGCTATCAGCAAAGGTTACTCCAAATTATGGGTGGAAGGCGACTCCATGAACATAATAAATTATCTATGTGGCATGCATCCTCCAAGTTGGAATGTCAACCAACTTATCAAGGATATGATAATCATGTTGCAATCTTGTGATGAGACCTATGTCTCTCATGTTTATTGAGAAGGAAACTCGTTGGTAGATTTTTTTGCCAATGAGGTTAGCTTAAATTAATTTCGTTCATGGGAGGATGGATCGATCCTTCCCAAGAAATCTAGGAGTTTATTAAGAAATGATGGCGTGGGGTGAGGTGATGTGACATTTATGGTCTAGTACCTTCCTTTAGTTTGCACTATACTTTGTGGGTTTTTTGCTACTCTCTGGTCTTCAGTTGAGTGTTTTTCACAAGGGTTCTATGAGTCTTGTGTTGGTTGCCATGGGTGGTGACAAGAGTCGAATCAAGCCGCACTCTTGTGGTGACATTTGGAGAAAGAAGAAACTATGGAATATTTTGTGCCATGGGAATTTTACTCCATTTTTGAAGAGATTGCATGGAAATGACCCTAATGCCTCGATGCAATTCGTTTCTTTCTGGAATAATTGTAAGCTCAAGGTTAAAGTTCTGGAAGTGGAGGTTAATGAGGAATTGGTTGCCACTGTTATGGGGATGCCGACTATGAGTAGGAAGTTTTTCAAGGATAAAAAAATGTAATAAGGAGGCGATGGTCTAGTTTTTTAAAGATGATGAGCGAAAGTAATTGATCAAATTGGAGAGCTGGGGTTATGAGAGAACTTCTCTCAAGAAAATATGGGTGAGTGTTGCTAAGGTCCTGATGTGTTACATGACTATAGAAGGGAGGTTTAGGGCTATTCTTGGTCACCATTTTACTCTCCTCAACCATTTTAGACATGGTTTGATCATTTTGTTCCCTTTCTTTCTGTTATCTATTTGGAGGTCTCAGTGTACTCACATTTGAAGAATAGGAGGGTCCCCATTCTCCATGAAGTGCTTATCTTATTAATCATGGAGCACATCAAGAATCTTATCCCTGCTCTGACCATCAAGGGTAAGGAAAAAGTTGTAAGTGATTTGGCTGGTTTGTTAGGTTCGGAGTCCCCTTCAGGGAAGGAGGAGGAATGGAACGAAGATGATGAGGATGCTTCTCCTATGTCTGTGACTATGTCTTTGAAGAAGAGGAAGGTGGTTGGTGCTAAGTGTAATAGGACTGCTAAGAGGTTGGCCCTTTCTGAGAGTGAGGACATAGAGGTGGGGTAAGGTGATTCTTCTCCCAAGTCTATGGAGGTGGATGTTGGTAAAGATGTTGGTGGTGGATTGGAGGTGGGGACACAAGATATTGTTGAGGATTTGGTTGATAAACCAAGGAGGTTGTCCAAACATAATGCTAACTTGAAGAAAAAGGCCTTTGACGTTTCAACCAAGGACCCAAATGTGGCTAGTGAGGATAAGGATTCTGGTGAAAAGACTGTGGCCATTGAGGATTCTCCCATGTAGGACTTGCCTAAGGAGGAGCGAGACAAGGAAATTAGGGGTCTGGATGAAGAGGATGTGGAAAGTAAAAAAGCCAATCAAGAGCCTTTGAAGGTAAATCCTCTTTCTAAGGACTTTTCTTACCTTGATGATGATGCTACCTCCATGTTTGATTTACTGGATATGGCTAGATTTGTGGCCACTGGGACCTTTAAATTGGCCAAATGGACTCTTCAGGAGCTCAATCAGATTAATATAAAAATAGAGGTTTAATGGAAAATATGAAGAATGTTCTGAAGTGTTTGGTGCTAGACATTCTTATAGACAGAATGGTGGAACTTGAAGGTTCCTACCATGACTTTAAGTCTTTGTGTGATGAAATATTGGTAGCTTTGGAAGCCAAGGTTTTAGGCATAAATATGGCTATCAAGAAGTTAATGCGGGCATGCCATATCTCTGTGAGGAATAGTACAAACTCATTGGAAGTCATTTTTAGGAAAATAAGTGAGCTTAGGGAGGATCAGGTTTATTTCTCTGAGCTTATGGAGAAAGAGCATGCAACCAAGGGCAAGGGTAAAATAGCTATTTAGGATGATGAAAAAGGTCCTGCTGGCAGAGGGTCAGCTAATTGGAAGAAAAAATTTGATGCAAAGGAGTTGCTAGATATGGTCGAGAGGCACAAGAACCAGCAGATTGAGGTCACCAATACTCTGAGTGGCTTGAATTAGTGTTTGGTCTTTGTCTTTATTGCTTTATGTTTCCTGCTTTGTGTAGGTTTCTTTTTAGTTGTTT